>CM077821.1:25928376-26181397 GCA_039720395.1 Liquidambar formosana
AAATAAATATGCTAAAGCCTTGGTCTTCTAGTTAATTGGCCGTATTGTCCCCATCAAGAAGCCACAGGGCAATGTAAAAAGAGATGGTCAATAGATTCCACCGCCATCCTACACATGATACACCATTGAGGATTCACCATAAGAAATGGCCTCCTTTGAAACTTGCCATTGGTATTGATTCTCTTGTGAACTAAAGTCCAAGCAAAGAACTTAACTTTAAGGGGCACTTTGGCTTTCCATAACAAGTCAAACGGGAAAAAGATACAATCAACATATCAAAGTAAGACTTGCAAGAAAAAACTCTAGAAGAATGGGCTAACCAAACTCTCATGTCCAGAATATGCAATCTCAAGGAAAAACCATCCAGCAACAAAAGTAACAAAGCCAATTCAAAACTCTCCTGCTCATTAAGATTCCAGAAAAAATTGAAATCCCAACTAGGGAGAATTAGACTCAAAAGAAAATAAAGTAGATATAGAAGCATTATGAACCAAAGATAACCTATACAGGCAAGGAAACAGAGAACAAAAAGGAGCAACACCCCTCCAATGATCTTCCCAAAACCTCACTGAAGCCCCATCACCCGCAGATAAAGAAGTAAGCTCCAAAAACCGCTCCAAACCCTGAGAAATAAATTTCCAAGGACATCTAGCAAAAGCCCTAGGACAAAGGTGAGCATCCCAACCATTAGCTTGCAAACCATATTTACTGTTAATAATAGCATGCCAGAAAGAGACCTTCTCAAGAGGAAATCTCTATAACCACTTACCAGTTAAAGCAACATTTCTCTCCAAAAGATTGCCCAAAGCTAACCCCCCATGAGACTTAGGCCTAGATACAACCTCCTACTTAACCAAATGATTCTTCTTACCCCCCCCCCCCCCCAATCAATCCCATAAAAAGTCCCTCATCAATCTCTCTAACAATCTAGCAACCGCAACTAGGATCCTAAAAAGGGATAAATAGTTAAGTGGGAATGCTCGACAAAACTGACTAAAGCAACACTAACCTCCTACCTTTAGAAATGAGAGCTCTCTTCCAACCATTCAACCTCTTCCTAACTCTATCAATTACGAACTCCAAAAAGACTCAGTGTAGGACCTAAATAAGTGAAAGGCCACACACCTATACAACAACCCAACTGGCTAGCTGATCTATGAACTTTCTCACCCTCACAATTAATCCCCACAATAGCACACTTACCCATATTGACTTTAAGACTTGAAACCATCTCAAAAACCTTAAGAATGTCCTGAACATGTGAAAACTTATGCTCAACCCCCGAGGAGAAGAACAGAAGTATCAGAGAATCATCTGCAAATTGTAAATGAGTAATAGACACCTTATCCTTACCAACCACAAAACCTTCAAACAACCCTGCCTCCCTAGCCCTATCCACAATTCTCCCCAAAACATCAACAACTATAGTGAACAAAAAAGGAGATAACGGGTCTCCCTGCCTCTCTGCCCGGTTTGCCATTAACTAAAATAGAAAAATTTATAGTGGATAGGCAACCATAGATCCACTTCCTCCACCTCACTCCAAAACCTTTCTTCTCTAGAACAAAAT
The DNA here is from genome assembly GCA_039720395.1 of Liquidambar formosana. NCBI lineage: Eukaryota > Viridiplantae > Streptophyta > Magnoliopsida > Saxifragales > Altingiaceae > Liquidambar > Liquidambar formosana. The sequence goes on from CM077821.1 coordinate 25,929,947, forward strand.
CCAGAAAATCCCAATCAACATGGTCATATGCTTTTTCAAAGTCAACTTTAAACAATAAACCTTCCTTCTTTTTCACTCTATGACTTTCCACAGCTTCATTAGCTATCAAGGCCAAATCTAGAATCTGACGACCTTCCACAAATGCACCTTGAACATTTGAAATGGTCTCGCCTAAAACCCCCCTCAACCTAATAGATAAAACCTTAGCCAAAATCTTATACAAAGATGAAACCAAACTAATTGGCCTAAAATCCTTGACCTTCAAAGAATCACCCTTCTTGGGAATCAAAGAAATAAATGTAGCATTAGTGCACTTATTAACAATCCCATTCTCAAAAAATTCAGCAAACACCATCAATAAATCATCTTTAATTACCTCCCAACAATCCTGAATCAGGCCAGGAACCTTACTTCTACAATAATAAAAAACAGCATCCTTAATTTCCTGTAACTCAAAAGGCCTCTCCAAACTCTCAGCACTATCAGCAAAAATAGGAGACCAATGCAAACCTTCCAACACTGGTCTCTTTCTCCCGTCAGAACTATAAAGAGAGGAGAAAAAACCATAACTCTCACTGACAATACAATCCTCACTATCAACAAACGAACCTCCATCCACTTCCAATTTATCAATCAACTTTTTCTTTCTACTGCATTAGCTACTCTATGGAAAAAACGAGTATTGTTATCACCTTCCTTTAACCATTTCACTTTTGCTTTTTGAGCCCAAGAAATTTCCTCTTTAAAACTAAGATCCTCAAGCTTCTCCTTCAAATCCCTCCTTTCTATTCTCTTCCCCTTGTCAAAGAAACCTTCCTCCTCCAAACGATCCAATTCCTCAATTTTACTAGAAATAAAACTCTTCAAAACTCTAACATCACCAAAGATAGTTTTACTCCAAGATCTAACATCCTTCTCAATCAATTTCAACCTCCTCATAAATTTAAAGCCTTCCCACCCATACACATTACAACCTTTCCACCACTCCTCAAAGCACTTCTTAAACAAATGATGTTCAAACCACATATTCTCAAATCTAAATGGAGATGGACCCTAAGACATCAACTCAGAATTTAGCATTACTGCACAGTGGTCAGAAGTTACTCTTGGAAGAAAACAAATTGAAACTTATACGTTGGGTTTCTCACTTTGAAGCTAAATTAATTCAATGACTCAAGTAGTTGGCCTATCAAAGTATTTATTTATTTGGAACGGGTGAATTTAGTATCTCCATCCAAACTCAAACTCAAGGTCGAGTTTCTCCCACTCCAGGAGAGTTGATGGGGACATCAAGCATAGTCTACTTCAGGGTGGCCCAACTTGGCCTATTAATTTGAAGACCAAGGGTTTACCATAGTTACTTAGTTTAATAAATTGTTGCATTTGAATTTAAAGACTTAGGGGTTAAGTTTTTGCTATACTTGCTAGACTTGAGACCCAAGTTTCTTGAAGCCCAAGTCTGTTTCACTTTTGATGTAAGTGGAGTCCTATATAAAGGCTCCACAACTCTTTAAAAAAAATCAGCTTATAATGAATTGAAAAGGGGTGTTTTTCCTCAATGTTTAGTGCTGATTCCAAATAAAGCCTTAGGTGTGAAGCCTAGGGTTCTTCCCCCCCCCCCCCCCCCCTTCTTCTACTTCCTATCTTCTTCTCTCTTCTCTCTCTTCTCTTTGTATGTGTTCTACATGCTTTGTGTGCTTGTGCTGCATCAGACAATAAAGCTAGACAAAATATTCCACTTATGAGAGAGAGTGTAAATAGTAGTATAAGTGCTCAAGCATTGGAGGTATTACTCGTTGCCTAAGGAGTTTGATTTATATTTTGATTATCAAGCTTTGAGGTACCTTCAATTGCAGAGAAAATCGAGCGAGAAGCAGGCACAGTGGGTTGAGTACCTTTAGGAGTATCCATTTGTGCTTCATCACTATACATAGGTTGAGATTAGGCTGGCAGATGCCCTCAATCGAGTTATCACTATCTTTCAAGCCATGAGTATCAAGCGATAGGATTTCATAGGCTTAAGGATGAGTACCCCACTTCTCTTGATTTTGGGATCATTTCTCAGGAGATTTAGGTAAAGCAAAGCACTTTCATGAACATGTTGATTTTGTGATTAGAGACAATTACCTATTTCGTGGGACTAGGCTGTGTATTCTTTAGACCTCAGTCGGGGATTTTCTTATCTGGGAGGTGAATGCCAAGGGAATTGGTGGTCACTTTGGTTGGAAGAGGACCATTGCTTTACGTTAGGATAGATTTTATTGGCCATCCCTTAAGAAAGATGTTGCTTGGGTTGTGTCTTAGTTTCACACGTCTGTTAGCTAAGGCTAGGAAGAGAACACTGGGGTGTCTGAGCGGTCACGTCAACATGAATGTGTGCCTCCTTTACCTCCTTTACATGTTCGAATGTTCCACACACCATGAAAAAGAAGTTAGCACAGATTTTGTCTTAGGTTTGTTAAAAACAGCTAGAGGACATGATTCTATATTAGTTGTTGTGGATAGTTGTTAGCCCCTTAGCTTTTGGCTAGGCCAAGGTCTTGGCAATGTGGTGGCAGAGGACAGCCATGCCAACCCAAGGCCAAGGCATGAGGGAGGCATGCCTTAGACACCAAGTGTTGCAGCAAAGTTTGTATGTTGGCTCGAAGTGGCCATGGTTGGCCAAGGCTGGCCAAGCCATGGCCTGGCAGCGTTCAAACAAGAGGCAGTGGCAATTTGGTAAATATTGAGAAATTAAGTTATTTCGGGTTCATAAAATTATCTATGTTATTTTATGATCTCAAGAGTGTGTTGGTGGAGTTTCATGATTTTTGAGTGCAGGAAATTAATTGTGAGACCCATTATGCCTTTTCGTCATTTCTGATGTATACCCCTAAGGCTCAGGCAATCGTCTTAAGATCTCTTTAGGGGGGGGTGGTGATTGAAGCTAGGTGCCTGCCATGGGGCAGCACCTAGGCCATGCGTGACCCTGGCATGGCACGGCGGTTGGCTATGATTTGAACATCAGATGGCTATTGTTGGCTTTGCAAGGAGTTGGGCGACGCCTTGCTATGACGGATTGAACGAGACTCGGCCACGGGGCTGATCTCGCACACTCGATGGCACAAGGGCTATGGCACATGCGGAGGCATGGCATAGCAGGAACACGGACCAAGCAAGAAACATATGCGGATTGGCTAAGCCAATGCACGCACAGCAGCAAGTCATGGGCGTGGCTAGGCACATGATGCAGTCGGTTATTGCTGATGCTGCTGGCATCCTTGGACAAGGGGCCAGGCCAGACAAAGATTTCTGTTGGCAGTTACGATTGGATGATCAGACATCCCTCCTTGATTGGCTGATGCTTCAGACATCAGGATGGGCAGTTGGGCAAAAACTGCCATGCACGATTGGCATTCGTTTATTGGTTCTGTGTCCCTAGGCTGATGGGGTTGTCATCAGCAAGCCCTTGGGTGGTTGGGCTGTAACCACCAATGCTCCTGTATAAATACTATTGCCATGGCACACACCAGAGCACGTTTGGATTGCTGTGATGGTGTATGCTAAGGCCGGGATCCTTGTATTCTTGAGTTAAGAATAAAGGTTGGGCATTTGCCTGAAAAACTCTCTGTTGTGCTTGGCTGTTGCTTACACTATTTATGCTTTTCAATTGAGAAGGCTGACTAAGTAGAGGGACTTAGTGCCGCACAAAGGCTAAAAATTCGTGGTGAAATTTGGCCCTGTGACAATAGTAGTGGTGAAAATTAAACCGAACCAAACCGGCTGATTTTGGTCGGGATCGGTTTTGATTCTTTATATTTTTCGATTTTCGGTTTTTGGTTCGGGAGCGGTTTGCTAATTCTAAAACCAAAAACCAACCGAACCGAACCACTGATATATATATATATATATATATATATACAAATCTTGAGGAGTTATATAAGCTACATCTACTTCAATTTTATTTTCTTCCCGATGTGGGACTAAATGGCATTTGTTATATGTATAATATAATAATAATAATAGGATACAATTGGACAATAGAAACAAAAATCAAAAACCCTAACTTTCAAATTACACTTTTTCCTTTCCCTCTCCCCTCTGCCATTTCTTCTTTTCTTTCTTTTGTTGCAACTTTGCCATTTCCTTTTCTCCCTCTCTCCTGTGCCGCTACCTCATCTCCCACTCCTTCCGCCGCTGCATCTTCTCCCACTCGTTGTGTTGCTACTTCCTCTCCCACTTTTCACGCCGACAAAACCGACAAAAACAACTACTATAAGTTTTTTTCCCTAAAACCGACAAAAACCAACCAAGCCAAACCGATGTAATACGGTCAGTACAGTCCAGTTTTGTAGTTCTTTCGGTCGGTTTCAGTTTGTATTTTGGCAAAAACGATTTGGTCAGTTCAATCCCAATTCTCCTTTAACCCTGACAAAACCGAATCGATTACACCCCTAGTGGATAGGTTTTCTAGAATGGCCCATTTCATTATATGTTGTAAGATTGCAGATGCGTCAAATGTAACCAAAGCTTTAAGAAAATTGTGCTACCCCATTGGTTGCAAACTTCCATTGTGTTTAATCGGGATGTTAAGTTCAGATGGGTAGACTGAGGTTGTTAATGGGAGTCTTGATGATTTTCTTAGGTGTCTTTTTAGGGAGCGACCGGGTATTTGGGACTTAATTTTGCCGATTGCAGAGTTTGTTTATATATGTTTGATCAATCGTACTATTGGTAGGAGTCATTTTTATATTGTTCATAACTTCTCCCCTTGCCAGCCTATTGACCTTGTGCCTTTACCTCTACATTTTAATCCCTTAGTGTCTATTGATTCCTTTGCCCAACATATCTGTGATCTTCATGTGATTTTCATGCTGATATCCACCGTAAAATTGCCTTGAGTAATGAAAATTGTAAACTCGCTACTAAAGTCCCTGTAAAAAACAAGAATTCAATGAAGGGGGTTATGTCATGGTTAGTGTGTGCCTTGAGCATTATCCTAAACACTACTTCAAGAAATTGTATACTCGAGCCACTAGACCTTTTCGTAAGATGGGACTAAAATGCATATTTACTCGACTTGTCATCTTATATGAATATTACTCCAGTTTTCAATGTGGGGGGCTTGTTTCCTTATCAAGGAACCTTTGAGTTTCCACATTGCATAGTATTCCTCCATGTGAAGTGACTCCTTCTAGTGTGAAACCAATGCTGACTCTTCCATGATTTCCTATTCAGAGAACTAATCAAATACAAATGTACTTGAGAATCAGAGGATCCTTTATCATGGCAAATATTATTGGAGTTATCTAGTTCATTGGAGAGATTTCCCATTTACAAAGGATATATGGATTACGGACAATGAGTTTCATCACATTGATCCTGCACTTCTGGAGTACTTTAGACATAACCATCCACAGCAAAGTTATTTTCAACCGAGGAGAAATGATGGGAACCAAGATGGATGATCCCAAGAGAAAGCCTACGTACGTTCCAGACCCATTTTGGGCGAGGTTGTAGCATCGTAGGGTTTAGTTTATAGGTTTTCTTAACGTGTGCCCTACGGGCACATGTTAAGCTGCAATAAATGAGGCAATCATTGCATGGGAAATGGTGAAAATGCATAGAGAATGGTGCAAATTGCTTAGAAAAATGTGAAAATGCTTAGAAAACTGTGCAAATACATTTAAATGCAACGATTGTCTCATTAAATGCAACTTTACATGTGCCCTTGGGCACACATTAAAAAAACCCTTAGTTTATTTATTTTAAGGTGTAGTTTCTTTATTTTATTTATTTCCAATTTATAGTACTTTCCCTTTTTTATTTCTAGGGTTTTAAGGTTGTAACCTATGTAAATGCATGCTATTTTATTTTGAGGGGTAGACTTTGATGAAGAAGAATTAAACAAGAATTTCCCTACCTCTTTCTTCTTCTCCTTCTCTTTCTACTTCTCTCTCTCTCTCCCTCCTCTATGCTATACATCACTCTTATACACACATCAAAGTGGTGGCCAATAGCTGACTAAGGACCAGAGTGGTAGCCATACCTGAGGGGGACCCATCAACATACTGTAAGGCCACCACTCTAATGCATGCATAAACTTATCTGCTCATCAGGACAGCTATGCAGAACATCAAATAAAACATCATTACTTATGTCTGTTATTCAAAACTTACAAAAGAAACATGCATTGACATGTTTCTTAGCTGATGAAAGAAGCACAGATTCATAGTATCACAAAACTCAAATCCGCTAACCTTGATAGTCTCAAAAAACTACAACCCATACCCCATTAGCTTCTCAAATAAGACGAAAACATGACTCCCACTATTGTCTTTTTTTTTTTTCTTTTTCTTCTTCTCTTTTTTTTTTTTTTTTTTTTTTTTGTTTTTTTTTTTTTTTTTGTTGTTTCCATGTCAAAACCAACATCTTTGTTGAACACTGACGTGTGTTTGTGGAAAAGACATAATTAAACTATTTTCTAAACTACTCCATAATGCAACAAATGTGACTATTTCAGCTACAAAAAAGGTAAGAATAAAATGTAAGAGAGAGAGAGAGAGGGTGGGGGGGGGGGGGGGGAATGGGGTACGCAGCATAAGAAAGCCAACCAACCTGATTTAGAACATAGTAGATTGTGAATTGATCAGGGTAGCAAGTAGCAAGGCCATCCAACTCTTCCTGCAAAAGCCAATATTAAAATTTCATTCCATTCCCATCAACCACATGTCAAGAGCTCGTGCACATCTTAGTTCTTATTTCTCTTCAATTCAGTTGCACATCATTAGCCTTTACGCAAGAGCACTATTGAGATTGGGCAAAGCAAATACAGAATATTCTCTAAATAAGTAGAAAAAGAAAAGAAAAAAGTGGGGAGGTCTATAATTGGAAAACCAATAAAATTATTGGGAGAAAATTAATTAAAAAAATTAAGGTAGACCAACTAGCTATTTGCAAACATTAAGCCAGCAAAATGTATCTCTCTAAAAAAAGCTTAAAGTATTTCTCAACCCAACAAATTGACAAGGCATTCCTCTTTTATGAGAGCTCAAAAAGATGCTCATCTTTATAAGGGGCAAATGACCCATGAATGTGTATTGGCAACTTCATGACCTAGGTAGACTAGGACTATATTTGTCTATTTCTTATGGGTAGTCTAAAGTTAGTATGATAGGAGAATTGTGCAAATAACCAAAGAAAAGCATCAAGAATCCAAAAGCGTACAACTTGTGGCAATGTCACGACAAAAGCTTGGTACTCCCAACCTCAACACAAATGGAATACCAATTGCAGATTGGCACACTGACAGAGAGCAAGTATCTGGCTCCTTCCACTCAGTCTCATTGCTAGATAGCTCGGCACTCCAAAGCAAAGGACCACAGAAATCTGTGATGTAATGACACTCCAAAGCCAATACCCTTGATACTCTTAAACAGTCAGAGGTCCATAGTGAACAGATCCGAACTGACTTGATCCTACATGACACATCTAACAAGCAACATTCAGATTAATGGAATCACAAAAGAGCTGTCGGAAGACTCTTCTGCAACAAATGAGAGAAGCCCAACAATCCTTCAGACAAGGAGGAACAAAACACAAATTGTTGGCCAAGAGATACCTAAAATTAGAGCAAGTTGGAGGAAGTAGAGAAATGAATTTGGGGTGCTGTGTGACAAAAGAATACTAATCAAGCTACAAGGAAAATTTGAAAAGACAGTTATAAGACCGCCTACACTTTATGGTACTGAATGTTGGGCAATTAGGAGACAATCTATGTAGAAAATGAGTGTATCAGAGAAGATGTTAATTATGGGATTTGATCACCCAAACCAGACCTGGTGTTTTAGTAAAATGTGCACTAAAAGCTTTATGTTCATATATTTATATATATTTATAAAAGCAGAGCGCCCTTCTTATGAGGTTAACCTAATGTAACTTTGTGTGAGGTCATCCTCCAAAACTCTGCATGTGACTTGTATTTTGCAAAATCAACAGTTGAATTCGATAGCCTTCCCATATAGGTCATGCATGCCAAAAGTCAAGTTGATCCAAGATCAAGAGTTGCTTCCTCTAAAAATGTCAAAAATGAGCCACTGTCACTGATTAAAAAAATAATAATAAATAAATAAATGGAAGCTTTGGATCGAATAGCAATCAGTCTCAAATCAACTTGGTTTTTGGCACGCATTACTTACACGAAAACGCTATCTAATCCAAAGATTTCGCAAAATACAAGTCACACATAGAGTTTTGAAGGGTGAACTCACGCAAAGTTACGTCAGGTTAACCTCATAAGAGGGTAACTCTATAAAAGCATATTTATTTTAAAAGGCATTGTTTTCAAAAGAGATTCCATGGTGATCAAAATGCTAAATTAGGTACTCAAGGATTGTAAAATGTAACTGGAAATGGTTGACGATATATATATATTTATAATTTTTTTTGTTAAACCTAATTCTACTTATGGATATCAGTATTTTGTGGAGGTGGGGCTTGTTTGCAGGCATGTAGTAGGACAAGAGGCTTGATCTATATTACATGGACTCTGAAATGGGTATCGGGTGCATGTATGTGTCCGAGTATCGGATTCTTCTACTTTCCAAAGATTTTTCACTATACATACATACATATATATATATATATATATCCTTTATATGTTAGGATTATACCCTAGAGCCAATCATAGAGATGATTGTTTAGGGATTAGGAACAATCATTTGATTTCATTTATGTATGTCACATTTATTATTGATTTAATAAAAGGGCTTATTCTATTATGTTTATATGCATCATTTATATTTACATAATATGTCCATGGAGTTAGAGTTGAGAATATGGAATTACAAAGAGTTGTAATTTTGAAACTATAGATATATCTCTGTACTAAACTCCTAAAGCATTCCTAGTTGAAGGTTCACTATGATGGACAGTAATGAACCATAGGACTAGCACTTGTTAGGTTGACTCTATAGGAGGATAGCTAGTCTCAAGCTATTTGTGTGGAGACACTACAACCAACAAGTGGGTGCCTATTGCGAGAATAGGTACACTGAATGTGACCAAAGATATGAGATAAACTGAATGGAGTTTTATCCTGCCTGTCAATCAGTTTCTCATTGTTATAGTGGTACAAGTAATCCTTAGACCTGAGACACCATAGTTGTCTTATGCATGTAGCTTTAGAAGTTTGATAACACTAAGTGCAGATCCTATTCAGGGGTCTGCAAAGGTGTTCATTGGCCCTACTACTATGTGTATGAAGGCATGTGAGTGATCAACAAGGATCCATCACTCTCAGGAAAAAGAGAGAGAATGTCTCATATAGCATTCATAATATAACTCATTAAATCCATGGCCATGGTATGATGAATGTGGAAAGGAGTTTCCATGAGTTCATCAATGAGTTGATATCTATGAATGAGTATAAAGTAATTGAACTAGGGACTTGACAGACTTCCATATCCTATTAGTTCAATTGGAGACATTGTGTTGAAGGAAGGATGCAATTGTAACCTATAAACTATAACAGAAGGGTTCTTTGTAAATGACTATTCACCTCATTAAGGACCACACCATGAGCCATATGCTAGGTGTTACTCATGGTTAGTAGAAGCCCTAATTAATATAAGTGAGTTATAATCAATTAGGGAATTGGAAGGAGTTCCAATTAGACCCTAAATGGAAAGAGTTCCATTGTGCACACCTCGTGCTATTCCTACTACTTAATGATGTGAACCCAATGGGTCACACACTAATCATGCAAGAAGAGCTTTAAGGTCTATGAGAGAAAGGGCATAAGTGAATAAAAGAAAAGTTCTTAAAGGCTTAGTTTGTATTTGATATAAACTAGAGGGGTTATTGTGTAATTAAGAGTAATTACACAAAACCTTTTAGGGTTAGAAATCCCCCTCATGGCCGGCCCTATAGTGTGGATATATAAGCCACACAATGATGTGATGACATCATAATTTGGAGGCTCCCCAAGGGCTGGCCAGAATTTCCAGCCTCCCTCTCTCTCTCTCCTCTCTTCTCCTACACTAGCAACAACAAGGAAAAGGAGGAAAGGACTTAAAGCTCTAGCTAGGTGTGGATACCGTTGGAGGCAGCACACTTGGGCTGCACATTCACCGCTGTCCGGAATCAAAGCTTGGAGCAAAAAAGGAGAAGACAAAAATTCTATAAGTGTTCTAACCCTCTTTGTAATTAGGGTTTGATTTTGTGTTATGCATAGTTAGATTCATGGGCTGTGGAATCAAAGGGAAAAATTTTTATATTCTGCACTTTTATTCTTCCCTCTTGTATGATTCCCAACAGTGGTATCAGAGCCATGATTATGCATAATACAAAATACATATGGGCTGGTAATTATGGTGTAGTTGAATGATTCAAAAATCTGGAAAATTTTTCTGCATAATTGGTTTTCCTCCATGGCTGAACCTAGGGTTTGGAACCCTAGGTCAATTCTCTTCTACTCCTCTTCTAATTGATGGTTAAGTGTAGCCATGGATGCAATAGGTTGCATAGGGTTTGAGTTTGAAGAAGAAGAATAAGGAAACTAGGGTTTTATAAAACTGTTATGAACAGTTTTCATGGTTGCCATGAAAAACCATCATCTTGTTTTGCATGCCGAATTCAGAGTTCTTCTCCAAAATTTTCGAGCCATATATGGTTAGAAAGCTCTTCGAATAAGCTTTCCAACCCAACAAACAGTGCGTCAATCCGAGTTCTGTAGTGAAAGTTACGAATTTTTTACTACAGGCTGTCTGGAAAGACAGTTTTGCTCGGGAATGATGCAATAGCCACAACTTTGAGTTATTGATGGAGATCAAAGGCATGGCAATGGTTGCCACCACTTGGGTTATGTTCTAGACATGGTAGGGAAAGGTTCCCACGCATTTAGATGCATCATAATTGGATTAAGATGGTAGAACAGAAGGAAGAAGGAGAAGAACACCATGGAGGCTGAATCTGGGTTTTAGAACCCTAAGGTTCTTGCAATTAATTCTAATTAAAGCTGCTGTATTTATGATGGAAAATCATTGTAGGATCATTATATATCATGTGTATATGATTTTCTTTAAGTTTCAAAAAGGTTTTGATGGAAAAAGATTCAAAAAGTTTGAAAATTTTTCATAAACAGCATAGCAGAATTTTTCTGCAGAAAAGTCATCAATGGAGTTTTGATTAGAACTTGAGTTAGGGAACTCCAAATTGCATGAAACCAATTGCATTAGTTTCCTAAGACATGTAGGATACTGGGAAAATTCGTTTGGTAGCCTAATTCATTCATCTTGCTGGTTTTTTAAATCAATTTCTGACAATGGACAGTATGCTGTAAATTTCTGGGCAGCCTACTGTTGTTTTAATTGTTTAGAACAATTGATGATGATTCGATCATCCAAACCTCTTCTATTAGCTTAGTATTTCATGTAGGGACATGATACAAAAGCTGGTTTCAATGGAGGAGTCGAATTGATAAGGATTTAGAAGCTATTGTGACCTTCAAGGTCTGCAACAATGGCTCCAGCAATGGGTTTTGGAAACCCTGATTGTTCTTGATGATGGCAGCCACTTCCACCACTTCTCACGTGTCCAGAGGCTTGTCCCACACCCCTAGGATGTTCTCCCATGACTGGCCATGGCCTCCCACAGTCGTTGGTGGCCATGGCAGCCTAGCCAAGCTCAGGCAGCCCCCTGGTAGTGACGGCTGCATAGAGTTAAGGATGAAACCCTAATTTTGAGTTAATGATGAAACCCTAATTTCATTATGGCATTAATTAGAACCCTAATTGGAATATTAATTACCTTAATTAAGAGTTAATGATTGGTCATTAAATGACCAATCATAGTTATTAATTGTTAGGGCATAATTAATACCATTAATGATGTCTAGGGTTAGGGTTTTGATAACCCTAATTAGTGTAATTAATTAAGGGTAATAAATACCCTATTTGGCATTAATTAAACCCTAATCCCTTTTATTAAATACCGTATGAACCTAGGGTTTTAATGATTGGTCATTAAATGACCAATCATAAGACATTTAATGATTAGGGCTTGCATTTAGGGTTTAGGGTTATGCATTTAGGGTTTAGGGTTTTAGGAAACCCTAATACACTAATTCATCATTTAATTGATTTTATTTAATTCCCATGTTAATTATTTAATTAATATTGATTAATTTTATAATGTTTTAAATGGTTTAAAATACAATTGGGGATTAAATTAAAATCTGGAAATTCTTAATTAAATGAAATTGTTTTGTTTAAATAAGGAAACCCTAATATTGGATATTAGAGTTATTTTAGGAAACTTTATATGTTTCTATTAATTTGATTAATAGAAACTAAATGTCTTAAATGTTAAGATTTTATTTAATTCTGGATATTTTGTTAAAACCTAATAAGATTAGGATGCATTAATGAGATTAATGTAAATCATTCAAGAGAATTACCATAATGCCCATATGTTTTAATGCTTACAGTTTTTCTTTACATTATGCAATGAGATTGTATGTATGTGTTTGGATGATGATTATGGACTATACCCTTTAAACCAATTGTGATTGGCCGTCTTATGAATGGGATGTAATAATTATTTACAAGAGTTGTAATTTTATTAAGGTGATGTAATTTATTTGGGGCTTGCATGCCACCTTCCCTCTCCCTCTCTCTCTATCATTCTCTTATGTACCCCACATTCCCCTTATGTATCCCTTTCTTTAAATTATGTAAATGTTATGTAATCGAGAGCGCACTAAGGAGCATGGTGGACCCAAAGGAGCATGATAGAGCCCAACAAGCCAATGGTGGAGACCATCAAGCCAAGGGAGCAGATTGAAGGACTTGAAAGCTTAGAGAAGTGTTTCAAGACAGCATGCATGTTTCGAATGTGTTATTTTACGATCACCTGCACCCACCTTAGACCTTGGATTCAATCTATTGGCTTGGATTGAATCCTCTCAAAGTCCATAATCATCATAGTGGGAGCTTTTATTTATGAGATAATTGTTTTAGCTCCAATACCATAGTTTGGTATATGTTACCTATTCACTTAGGGACTAATATCAAAATATGGTACTTTATATATGTTGATATATAATAGCATGCAATGTATGATTTATAATAGCATAAGATGTATGATTATAAATAGCATAATTTATATGTTTAAATTTTGATACATAGGATGCATGTTAATTTGATGAGACCCTTTAAAACCCCTCTTATTTAATATTAAGTTGAAAATGGAGAAGTCATTGGAGAATGAATTCTTCATTGTCTTCCATCATTATAGGATCATCTAACGTCCTTAATGTGGATACCTGGCTGCAGACATGTAGGAGCTACCCATGTTAAAGACATTACTTGAAACTATCACATATGAGATATCATGGGGTGCCTAAACTGATATATACCAAGAAACTAACATGTGAGGTATATATTTGGCGAAACATACCTGTGTAAATGATGGGTTTAACTTAACTAGGGAAGTATTCCAAGAAATTAACATGTGAGGTGTATGTTCCCTAGAGGCAAAATGATTGGAACTTGCTTATGAAGCAATAGACAAAGAGTTGTCTTCTTATTGTGGGTTAGAAGCCAAGAAACTAACATGTGAGGCTTCTAGGTCACAGTGGGACCCCAATCCCCATTAGGAATGAGATTCCCGAATTCCATTAGAGGGTGTATGGAATTTGATAAAATAGTGGGAGGTACCATATGATTAAAGACCCAATCATTATGGATAAAAATGAAATCTAATTCTCTGTTTATGTAGATTACCTAATTACTCACCTCAAAACCCCTATTTCCTAATATATAGGATATTGATAGTTTGACTAAACCCGATTTCTTTGATTGACTTAGGAAATTGAGAATTGTTCTTAATTTCAAAAGATTGTTCATATGCTATTAGGCCTTTTCTTAAAGGCCCTCCATAAAACATCCTAAGAAGAAAAAGACACTATGCACAATTGGCATCTTGTTGCCATGCTATATGATAGTATTGATGACTAATGAGCTTCAGAAGCAAAATTAGTCAATGCAAATGCCTTTGATGTCCTACATCACATACAAAGGTTGTATGGTGAGTAAAATAATACTATAAAGTATAGTACTTATAAAGAACTTCTTCTAGACTAGGATGTAATAAAAGTTGTTTATGAATAATCATTCTTTTGAAAAATGATTAATCACATAGAATAGCTTAAGAAGCTAGATGTGATTTAAAATGGAAGCATAGAGGAAATTAAGTCTTGAAAAGTCAAAGACAAAGAAATATAATTATTTTGTAGTAAACATAAGGTATTGTAAAGGGAACTTGATAAAGTATCAGTCTTCCTAGAAGAACCAAACCTTTGAAGTTTTGGTTCATGCTCTAAACTAAATTGTTGGTTAGTTCTGCTTCTTGATTTTTGGATTCTAGTGTAATCTAAATCGAAGCAGAAAGTTAAGTAGATAATAAGTTACCTTTAAAAATTTTAATAGAGCAAGAGTTGCTAGATTAATTTTGGGAACTTATTTCTTAACTAGGTCATTTAAGACATTCTAGAAATTTGATTTATGAATTTAAATGACTAATTAGAGCGAATGCAATGTATTCTGAGAATACAAGAGATGTAGAGACTCTCATTTAAATGTAACGATTATGACTTGGTTATGAGATGACCAAACCCATCTTTTACTTGGTGAAGTGAAAGAGTTACATTTATAATTTGACTAATACATTGTGATGTATATAGTCATGTAGAGCATGCATTCAATTACAGTAGACTCATCTTAGAATACCATAGCTCAATGGTGAATCTAAGAGAACGAATTGAACCCTATTAAGATATGGTTTGATCCATGATGAGTTTTATTAATGTATCCATCTAGGATATACCTTAAAATTGCTACATATTGATAATTTAGGGTTCACTCCAGTTTTGTCCCAATTATATCAGATAAAATATGGGAGGAAACCCAACTTAAAGAAGTTAAGGCTTGGGCTTGTGCTACGTTTGTCTGGAAACATAATGTAGACAATCTGGAAATAAGGTCAAGTAAGTGTTGAATTGTGGTATATCCTAAAAGTGGTTGGGATAGTATTTCTATTACTCTAATGAACAAAAGTTGTCCATTAGGATGATTGATGGATTTTCTTGAGAAAGAGTTCATTCAAGAAAGATGCAAAAGTAGATAGAATTTACAGAATTGTTTGTAAAGCCACAAACCAACAAAAATCCAACCCTTGCCCCTATTGAGGCAAAACCTTTAATTACACCACATTCTTTTCATAGATCAAATTGGATATTTCTTTAACATAAGAGAGATATTGTATCTCCATTAGAATGTGAAAGAATTGTTCTTTGGTGATAAAGATCACCAAGATAATCCTATTGATTATGATTAGGCGATGTTTGACATCAACTTGAGAAATGACTAAGAGTCATTAAATCCAATATGGATAGGTAGAGACCTAAAAGGCTTGTCTATTTAAGAATGTTTTCAACATAGGCAAAAAGTTGTCTATAAAGAAACTTGTTTGATAATAGTTATGCTGAAATCCATTTGGATCTTGTTATCTATAAACACACATTTTGAATATGAGATATGTCAAAAAGGATATAAAGATGTTATATCAAATGGTGAAAAACCATAAAAGTGTGTAAGTTATAGAAGTCTATTAATAGACTACAAGGTTCTCATAATTAGAACATCTATAAAGTTGAAGTAATCAAATTGTTTGATTTCTCTCATTGTATAGATGGCCCATGAGTGTATAAAAGGTTAGTGGGAGTGCGATCGTTTTTCTTTATCCTAAGTATAGATGACATCCTAATCATTATGAATGATATATGAATGTTATCTAATGTAAAGTTTTGGTTTTTGGAGAAAAACTAATTCATGAAAGATTTGGCAGAAGCATCCAACAAGATCTATAGAGATAGATCATATAGATTGCTAAGTATCTCCAAATCATCAAACATAGTTGAAATGTTGAAGGAATTCAACATGGAGAATTCTAAGGGAGGTCTGATTTACTTCAGATAAGAATTCATTATTCAAGGGCATGTGCCCTAGGATAACACAAGTAAGGTTCTTAAAGTGTTAAGAAGCCTTATTCTATACTATGTATTGAACCTAATATCTATTATGTTGTAATTGTTACAAATAGTTATCAGTCAATTCAAATTTGGAATATTGGATTGTATATGGAAATTGTAAACTCATAGTAGATGGGTATATGGATTTGGATATAATCCATATGGGGTATATTTTAGATTCACTTTAGTTGGTGAAATACTTAATGGAAGAACTGTATGAAAGATACAGTGGATTCCATTATTAAGGGTGAATTAATTGTCGCATTGTCTAGGAGACTGTTTGGATCTATAAGTTCATTTAGAACTTGGAGTTGTTCCTTCCATTGAGTTGCTCACACCTTGTTTTGTGACAACAATGGGTCTATATCTCAAGTATAGGAATCACAGTCTCATCAAAAGTCCAAACACATAGAGCGGCAATTCCAAGTGATTAGAGGAATCATTGGAAGAGGTAATAGATACATTATAGAAGATATTATCTACATAAGTTTTTGTAGACCTACTGACTAAAGCTTTAAAACATAATTGGTTATGTCTAAGACCAACATCTTAAGAAGATAAGTATGCGATACATGGTCGATTGGCTTCAGTGCAAGTGGGAGATTGTTAGGATTATGCCCTAGAGCCAATCATAGAGATGATTGTTTAGGGATTAGGAACAATCATTTGATTTCATTTATGTATGTCACATTTATTATTGATTTAATAAAAGGGCTTATTCTATTATGTTTATATGCATCATTTATATTTACATAATATGTCCATGGAGTTAGAGTTGAGAATATGGAATTACAAAGAGTTGTAATTTTGAGACTATAGATATATCTCTGTACTAAACTCCTAAAGCATTCCTAGTTGAAGGTTCACTATGATGGACAGTAATGAACCATAGGACTAGCACTTGTTAGGTTGACTCTATAGGAGGATAGCTAGTCTCAAGCTATTTGTGTGGAGATACTACAACCAACAAGTGGGTGCCTATTGCGAGAATAGGTACACTGAATGTGACCAAAGATATGAGATAAACTGAATGGAGTTTTATCCTGCCTGTCAATCAGTTTCTCATTGTTATAGTGGTACAAGTAATCCTTAGACCTGAAACACCATAATTGTCTTATGCATGTAGCTTTAGAAGTTTGATAACACAAAGTGCAGATCCTATTCAGGGGTCTGCAAAGGTGTTCATTGGCCCTACTACTATGTGTATGAAGGCATGTGAGTGATCAACAAGGGATCCATCACTCTCAGGAAAAAGAGAGAGAATGTCTCATATAGCATTCATAATATAACTCATTAAATCCATGGCCATGGTAGGATGAATGTGAAAAGGAGTTTCCATGAGTTCATCAATGAGTTGATATCTATGAATGAGTATAAAGTAATTGAACTAGGGACTTGACAGACTTCCATATCCTATTAGTTCAATTGGAGACATTGTGTTGAAAGAAGGATGCAATTGTAACCTATAAACTATAACAGAAGGGTTCTTTGTAAATGACTATTCACCTCATTAAGGACCACACCATGAGCCATATGCTAGGTGTTACTCATGGTTAGTAGAAGTCCTAATTGATATAAGTGAGTTATAATCAATTAAGGAATTGGAAGGAGTTCCAATTAGACCCTAAATGGAAAGAGTTCCATTGTGCACACCTTGTGCTATTCCTACTACTTAATGATGTGAACCCAATGGGTCACACACTAATCATGCAAGAAGAGCTTTAAGGTCTATGAGAGAAAGGGCATAAATGAATAAAAGAAAAGTTCTTAAAGGCTTAGTTTGTATTTGATATAAACTAGAGGGGTTATTGTGTAATTAAGAGTAATTACACAAAACCTTTTAGGGTTAGAAATCCCCCTCATGGCCGGCCCTATAGTGTGGATATATAAGCCACACAATGATGTGATGACATCATAATTTGGAGGCTCCCCAAGGGCTGGCCAGAATTTCCAGCCTCCCTCTCTCTCTCTCCTCTCTTCTCCTACACTAGCAACAACAAGGAAAAGGAGGAAAGGACTTAAAGCTCTAGCTAGGTGTGGATACCGTTGGAGGCAGCACACTTGGGCTGCTCATTCACCGCTGTCCGGAATCAAAGCTTGGAGCAAAAAAGGAGAAGACAAAAATTCTATAAGTGTTCTAACCCTCTTTGTAATTAGGGTTTGATTTTGTGTTATGCATAGTTAGATTCATGGGCTGTGGAATCAAAGGGAAAAATTTTTATATTCTGCACTTTTATTCTTCCCTCTTGTATGATTCCCAACAGTGGTATCAGAGCCATGATTATGCATAATACAAAATACATATGGGCTGGTAATTATGGTGTAGTTGAATGATTCAAAAATCTGGAAAATTTTTCTGCATAATTGGTTTTCCTCCATGGCTGAACCTAGGGTTTGGAACCCTAGGTCAATTCTCTTCTACTCCTCTTCTAATTGATGGTTAAGTGTAGCCATGGATGCAATAGGTTGCATAGGGTTTGAGTTTGAAGAAGAAGAATAAGGAAACTAGGGTTTTATAAAACTGTTATGAACAGTTTTCATGGTTGCCATGAAAAACCATCATCTTGTTTTGCATGCCGAATTCAGAGTTCTTCTCCAAAATTTTCGAGCCATATATGGTTAGAAAGCTCTTCGAATAAGCTTTCCAACCCAACAAACAGTGCGTCAATCCGAGTTCTGTAGTGAAAGTTACGAATTTTTTACTACAGGCTGTCTGGAAAGACAGTTTTGCTCGGGAATGATGCAATAGCCACAACTTTGAGTTATTGATGGAGATCAAAGGCATGGCAATGGTTGCCACCACTTGGGTTATGTTCTAGACATGGTAGGGAAAGGTTCCCACGCATTTAGATGCATCATAATTGGATTAAGATGGTAGAACAGAAGGAAGAAGGAGAAGAACACCATGGAGGCTGAATCTGGGTTTTAGAACCCTAAGGTTCTTGCAATTAATTCTAATTAAAGCTGCTGTATTTATGATGGAAAATCATTGTAGGATCATTATATATCATGTGTATATGATTTTCTTTAAGTTTCAAAAAGGTTTTGATGGAAAAAGATTCAAAAAGTTTGAAAATTTTTCATAAACAGCATAGCAGAATTTTTCTGCAGAAAAGTCATCAATGGAGTTTTGATTAGAACTTGAGTTAGGGAACTCCAAATTGCATGAAACCAATTGCATTAGTTTCCTAAGACATGTAGGATACTGGGAAAATTCGTTTGGTAGCCTAATTCATTCATCTTGCTGGTTTTTTAAATCAATTTCTGACAATGGACAGTATGCTGTAAATTTCTGGGCAGCCTACTGTTGTTTTAATTGTTTAGAACAATTGATGATGATTCGATCATCCAAACCTCTTCTATTAGCTTAGTATTTCATGTAGGGACATGATACAAAAGCTGGTTTCAATGGAGGAGTCGAATTGATAAGGATTTAGAAGCTATTGTGACCTTCAAGGTCTGCAACAATGGCTCCAGCAATGGGTTTTGGAAACCCTGATTGTTCTTGATGATGGCAGCCACTTCCACCACTTCTCACGTGTCCAGAGGCTTGTCCCACACCCCTAGGATGTTCTCCCATGACTGGCCATGGCCTCCCACAGTCGTTGGTGGCCATGGCAGCCTAGCCAAGCTCAGGCAGCCCCCTGGTAGTGACGGCTGCATAGAGTTAAGGATGAAACCCTAATTTTGAGTTAATGATGAAACCCTAATTTCATTATGGCATTAATTAGAACCCTAATTGGAATATTAATTACCTTAATTAAGAGTTAATGATTGGTCATTAAATGACCAATCATAGGTTATTAATTGTTAGGGCATAATTAATACCATTAATGATGTCTAGGGTTAGGGTTTTGATAATCCCTAATTAGTGTAATTAATTAAGGGTAATAAATACCCTATTTGGCATTAATTAAACCCTAATCCCTTTTATTAAATACCGTATGAACCTAGGGTTTTAATGATTGGTCATTAAATGACCAATCATAAGACATTTAATGATTAGGGCTTGCATTTAGGGTTTAGGGTTATGCATTTAGGGTTTAGGGTTTTAGGAAACCCTAATACACTAATTCATCATTTAATTGATTTTATTTAATTCCCATGTTAATTATTTAATTAATATTGATTAATTTTATAATGTTTTAAATGGTTTAAAATACAATTGGGGATTAAATTAAAATCTGGAAATTCTTAATTAAATGAAATTGTTTTGTTTAAATAAGGAAACCCTAATATTAGATATTAGAGTTATTTTAGGAAACTTTATATGTTTCTATTAATTTGATTAATAGAAACTAAATGTCTTAAATGTTAAGATTTTATTTAATTCTGGATATTTTGTTAAAACCTAATAAGATTAGGATGCATTAATGAGATTAATGTAAATCATTCAAGAGAATTACCATAATGCCCATATGTTTTAATGCTTACAGTTTTTCTTTACATTATGCAATGAGATTGTATGTATGTGTTTGGATGATGATTATGGACTATACCCTTTAAACCAATTGTGATTAGCCGTCTTATGAATGGGATGTAATAATTATTTACAAGAGTTGTAATTTTATTAAGGTGATGTAATTTATTTGGGGCTTGCATGCCACCTTCCCTCTCCCTCTCTCTCTATCATTCTCTTATGTACCCCACATTCCCCTTATGTATCCCTTTCTTTAAATTATGTAAATGTTATGTAATCGAGAGCGCACTAAGGAGCATGGTGGACCCAAAGGAGCATGATAGAGCCCAACAAGCCAATGGTGGAGACCATCAAGCCAAAGGAGCAGATTGAAGGACTTGAAAGCTTAGAGAAGTGTTTCAAGACAGCATGCATGTTTCGAATGTGTTATTTTACGATCACCTGCACCCACCTTAGACCTTGGATTCAATCTATTGGCTTGGATTGAATCCTCTCAAAGTCCATAATCATCATAGTGGGAGCTTTTATTTATGAGATAATTGTTTTAGCTCCAATACCATAGTTTCGTATATGTTACCTATTCACTTAGGGACTAATATCAAAATATGGTACTTTATATATGTTGATATATAATAGCATGCAATGTATGATTTATAATAGCATAAGATGTATGATTATAAATAGCATAATTTATATGTTTAAATTTTGATACATAGGATGCATGTTAATTTGATGAGACCCTTTAAAACCCCTCTTATTTAATATTAAGTTGAAAATGGAGAAGTCATTGGAGAATGAATTCTTCATTATCTTCCATCATTATAGGATCATCTAACGTCCCTTAATGTGGATACCTGGCTGCAGACATGTAGGAGCTACCCATGTTAAAGACATTACTTGAAACTATCACATATGAGATATCATGGGGTGCCTAAACTGATATATACCAAGAAACTAACATGTGAGGTATATATTTGGCGAAACATACCTGTGTAAATGATGGGTTTAACTTAACTAGGGAAGTATTCCAAGAAACTAACATGTGAGGTGTATGTTCCCTAGAGGCAAAATGATTGGAACTTGCTTATGAAGCAATAGACAAAGAGTTGTCTTCTTATTGTGGGTTAGAAGCCAAGAAACTAACATGTGAGGCTTCTAGGTCACAGTGGGACCCCAATCCCCATTAGGAATGAGATTCCCGAATTCCATTAGAGGGTGTATGGAATTTGATAAAATAGTGGGAGGTACCATATGATTAAAGACCCAATCATTATGGATAAAAATGAAATCTAATTCTCTGTTTATGTAGATTACCTAATTACTCACCTCAAAACCCCTATTTCCTAATATATAGGATATTGATAGTTTGACTAAACCCGATTTCTTTGATTGACTTAGGAAATTGAGAATTGTTCTTAATTTCAAAAGATTGTTCATATGCTATTAGGCCTTTTCTTAAAGGCCCTCCATAAAACATCCTAAGAAGAAAAAGACACTATGCACAATTGGCATCTTGTTGCCATGCTATATGATAGTATTGATGACTAATGAGCTTCAGAAGCAAAATTAGTCAATGCAAATGCCTTTGATGTCCTACATCACATACAAAGGTTGTATGGTGAGTAAAATAATACTATAAAGTATAGTACTTATAAAGAACTTCTTCTAGACTAGGATGTAATAAAAGTTGTTTATGAATAATCATTCTTTTGAAAAATGATTAATCACATAGAATAGCTTAAGAAGCTAGATGTGATTTAAAATGGAAGCATAGAGGAAATTAAGTCTTGAAAAGTCAAAGACAAAGAAATATAATTATTTTGTAGTAAACATAAGGTATTGTAAAGGGAACTTGATAAAGTATCAGTCTTCCTAGAAGAACCAAACCTTTGAAGTTTTGGTTCATGCTCTAAACTAAATTGTTGGTTAGTTCTGCTTCTTGATTTTTGGATTCTAGTGTAATCTAAATCGAAGCAGAAAGTTAAGTAGATAATAAGTTACCTTTAAAAATTTTAATAGAGCAAGAGTTGCTAGATTAATTTTGGGAACTTATTTCTTAACTAGGTCATTTAAGACATTCTAGAAATTTGATTTATGAATTTAAATGACTAATTAGAGCGAATGCAATGTATTCTGAGAATACAAGAGATGTAGAGACTCTCATTTAAATGTAACGATTATGACTTGGTTATGAGATGACCAAACCCATCTTTTACTTGGTGAAGTGAAAGAGTTACATTTATAATTTGACTAATACATTGTGATGTATATAGTCATGTAGAGCATGCATTCAATTACAGTAGACTCATCTTAGAATACCATAGCTCAATGGTGAATCTAAGAGAACGAATTGAACCCTATTAAGATATGGTTTGATCCATGATGAGTTTTATTAATGTATCCATCTAGGATATACCTTAAAATTGCTACATATTGATAATTTAGGGTTCACTCCAGTTTTGTCCCAATTATATCAGATATAATATGGGAGGAAACCCAACTTAAAGAAGTTAAGGCTTGGGCTTGTGCTACGTTTGTCTAGAAACATAATGTAGACAATCTGGAAATAAGGTCAAGTAAGTGTTGAATTGTGGTATATCCTAAAAGTGGTTGGGATAGTATTTCTATTACTCTAATGAACAAAAGTTGTCCATTAGGATGATTGATGGATTTTCTTGAGAAAGAGTTCATTCAAGAAAGATGCAAAAGTAGATAGAATTTACAGAATTGTTTGTAAAGCCACAAACCAACAAAAATCCAACCCTTGCCCCTATTGAGGCAAAACCTTTAATTACACCACATTCTTTTCATAGATCAAATTGGATATTTCTTTAACATAAGAGAGATATTGTATCTCCATTAGAATGTGAAAGAATTGTTCTTTGGTGATAAAGATCACCAAGATAATCCTATTGATTATGATTAGGCGATGTTTGACATCAACTTGAGAAATGACTAAGAGTCATTAAATCCAATATGGATAGGTAGAGACCTAAAAGGCTTGTCTATTTAAGAATGTTTTCAACATAGGCAAAAAGTTGTCTATAAAGAAACTTGTTTGATAATAGTTATGCTGAAATCCATTTGGATCTTGTTATCTATAAACACACATTTTGAATATGAGATATGTCAAAAAGGATATAAAGATGTTATATCAAATGGTGAAAAACCATAAAAGTGTGTAAGTTATAGAAGTCTATTAATAGACTACAAGGTTCTCATAATTAGAACATCTATAAAGTTGAAGTAATCAAATTGTTTGATTTCTCTCATTGTATAGATGGCCCATGAGTGTATAAAAGGTTAGTGGGAGTGCGATCGTTTTTCTTTATCCTAAGTATAGATGACATCCTAATCATTATGAATGATATATGAATGTTATCTAATGTAAAGTTTTGGTTTTTGGAGAAAAACTAATTCATGAAAGATTTGGCAGAAGCATCCAACAAGATCTATAGAGATAGATCATATAGATTGCTAAGTATCTCTAAATCATCAAACATAGTTGAAATGTTGAAGGAATTCAACATGGAGAATTCTAAGGGAGGTCTGATTTACTTCAGATAAGAATTCATTATTCAAGGGCATGTGCCCTAGGATAACACAAGTAAGGTTCTTAAAGTGTTAAGAAGCCTTATTCTATACTATGTATTGAACCTAATATCTATTATGTTGTAATTGTTACAAATAGTTATCAGTCAATTCAAATTTGGAATATTGGATTGTATATGGAAATTGTAAACTCATAGTAGATGGGTATATGGATTTGGATATAATCCATATGGGGTATATTTTAGATTCACTTTAGTTGGTGAAATACTTAATGGAAGAACTGTATGAAAGATACAGTGGATTCCATTATTAAGGGTGAATTAATTGTCGCATTGTCTAGGAGACTGTTTGGATCTATAAGTTCATTTAGAACTTGGAGTTGTTCCTTCCATTGAGTTGCTCACACCTTGTTTTGTGACAACAATGGGTCTATATCTCAAGTATAGGAATCACAGTCTCATCAAAAGTCCAAACACATAGAGCGGCAATTCCAAGTGATTAGAGGAATCATTGGAAGAGGTAATAGATACATTATAGAAGATATTATCTACATAAGTTTTTGTAGACCTACTGACTAAAGCTTTAAAACATAATTGGTTATGTCTAAGACCAACATCTTAAGAAGATAAGTATGCGATACATGGTCGATTGGCTTCAGTGCAAGTGGGAGATTGTTAGGATTATGCCCTAGAGCCAATCATAGAGATGATTGTTTAGGGATTAGGAACAATCATTTGATTTCATTTATGTATGTCACATTTATTATTGATTTAATAAAAGGGCTTATTCTATTATGTTTATATGCATCATTTATATTTACATAATATGTCCATGGAGTTAGAGTTGAGAATATGGAATTACAAAGAGTTGTAATTTTGAGACTATAGATATATCTCTGTACTAAACTCCTAAAGCATTCCTAGTTGAAGGTTCACTATGATGGACAGTAATGAACCATAGGACTAGCACTTGTTAGGTTGACTCTATAGGAGGATAGCTAGTCTCAAGCTATTTGTGTGGAGATACTACAACCAACAAGTGGGTGCCTATTGCGAGAATAGGTACACTGAATGTGACCAAAGATATGAGATAAACTGAATGGAGTTTTATCCTGCCTGTCAATCAGTTTCTCATTGTTATAGTGGTACAAGTAATCCTTAGACCTGAAACACCATAATTGTCTTATGCATGTAGCTTTAGAAGTTTGATAACACAAAGTGCAGATCCTATTCAGGGGTCTGCAAAGGTGTTCATTGGTCCTACTACTATGTGTATGAAGGCATGTGAGTGATCAACAAGGGATCCATCACTCTCAGGAAAAAGAGAGAGAATGTCTCATATAGCATTCATAATATAACTCATTAAATCCATGGCCATGGTAGGATGAATGTGAAAGGAGTTTCCATGAGTTCATCAATGAGTTGATATCTATGAATGAGTATAAAGTAATTGAACTAGGGACTTGACAGACTTCCATATCCTATTAGTTCAATTGGAGACATTGTGTTGAAGGAAGGATGCAATTGTAACCTATAAACTATAACAGAAGGGTTCTTTGTAAATGACTATTCACCTCATTAAGGACCACACCATGAGCCATATGCTAGGTGTTACTCATGGTTAGTAGAAGCCCTAATTGATATAAGTGAGTTATAATCAATTAAGGAATTGGAAGGAGTTCCAATTAGACCCTAAATGAAAAGAGTTCCATTGTGCACACCTTGTGCTATTCCTACTACTTAATGATGTGAACCCAATGGGTCACACACTAATCATGCAAGAAGAGCTTTAAGGTCTATGAGAGAAAGGGCATAAATGAATAAAAGAAAAGTTCTTAAAGGCTTAGTTTGTATTTGATATAAACTAGAGGGGTTATTGTGTAATTAAGAGTAATTACACAAAACCTTTTAGGGTTAGAAATCCCCCTCATGGCCGGCCCTATAGTGTGGATATATAAGCCACACAATGATGTGATGACATCATAATTTGGAGGCTCCCCACGGGCTGGCCAGAATTTCCAGCCTCCCTCTCTCTCTCTCCTCTCTTCTCCTACACTAGCAACAACAAGGAAAAGGAGGAAAGGACTTGAAGCTCTAGCTAGGTGTGGATACCGTTGGAGGCAGCACACTTGGGCTGCTCATTCACCGCTGTCCGGAATCAAAGCTTGGAGCAAAAAAGGAGAAGAAAAAAATTCTGTAAGTGTTCT
Source organism: Liquidambar formosana (assembly GCA_039720395.1). Taxonomy (NCBI): domain Eukaryota; kingdom Viridiplantae; phylum Streptophyta; class Magnoliopsida; order Saxifragales; family Altingiaceae; genus Liquidambar; species Liquidambar formosana. The sequence continues at coordinate 25,956,194 of CM077821.1, forward strand.
AACCCTCTTTGTAATTAGGGTTTGATTTTGTGTTATGCATAGTTAGATTCATGGGCTGTGGAATCAAAGGGAAAAATTTTTATATTCCGCACTTCTATTCTTCCCTCTTGTATGATTCCCAACATTATATAGACGTGGTCGGCCACTTGAGCTTGTCTCTCCTTAAGAAGATTTTGAAACACAAAGAGAGTCCACTCTCTAGGGTTCGTCCATAAGAGGAAGTGAGAGGAAGACCATGAGGTTTCAAAGCAATCAAGGCTACATCAACTCCTTCTCAACTAGGCTTAAACCAAAGCCCAAAGGTAATGAATCCATACTTTCCTATGCTTTAATTCATGTAAACTGAAGAGGCTAAATCCTGAAAAATTTTAAAAGCTAAGGATTCATGAATCCCGAAACCAAAAATTACAAATAAAGAACTCTGTTTTTCAAAAAATTTTCTGAAAAGTGCATTTGCACACTAGAATTTGCAAGAACATGCTATACTTGGTTATGGTTGCGTTGTTGATATGATAAATTAGAGGCCCTTTGTTATTATATTTTATTATCACTTCATTTTTCCTCACACAAGCCAAACAAAGGAAATCCCTTCTTTAGAAATCCATTGTCCTTCTGATTTTTCCCTAGAAAACCAAACAAAGGAAAGTTTTCTATTTTCTTTTTCTTTTCCTTTTCCTTTTCCTTTCCTTTTCGTTTCCCTTCACTTTTCTTTCCCTTGCTCTTTCTCAGAACCATGAGCCTTAAGGTTCAGATTTTCCTTTTCCTTTTCCTTTTCCTTTTCTTCCCCTATTAAAGGCAACCAAGGTGTAACTTCAGTTTTGTTCTTGTTACAAGGGTTCTTTAGCATGTTCTTTAAGGAAAAAAGAGGTCTGCACCGCCAACAAACTGGATTCCCTTTCCTGGTGAAAGAAAGTTGTAGGCACACAGGGGGGATGACTGAAAACTTGTGCAAGAGAACAATATGATCTTTCGCATTCACTTTCCATGCGTCATTTAACAACTAATATGAATATTGAAATCAAATTGTACCTCTCAGGCTGGTAAAAGGATAAAGAGGAAAACAACCAATCCAAAATACAAGTAAAATAAAATAAAATAAAATACAAACAAAAACCTTTAGGACATACAGATGACAAGGGACCACGCCTCAAAAAGTAGAGGTCTTGAATTCAACTCTTGCTACCCCTTAAGGTCATCCAAACAACGTTTCCATGGTTCTCATGGGCCTTGGTCTTGCCTGGTCCATGTGGGTTGTGGGTTCTTGCATGGGCCCAGACTTTGCCCAAAGGGTTTCCCGGTTATCAAGCTGTTAGTTAATTTCCTATTTAGCTAAATAATAATTGTGCTTTCCTAGGGATTTAAATAATGATTGTGTTTTTCCCCTAGGAATTGCATAGGCAACACCTTGCCTATGGAGTCTTAGTTGTCCAGGCATTACGACAACACTTTAAGGCACTTTCACAATGCACTAAAGGCAGATTGTGTATCTTTGCACCAAAAAATAGGTGCAGCATGTTAATTAACTCGCATGGGTTCCAACTAGAATGTGTCAATGGTAGCCCCCACATGAATGCTGCTACAAACAGCCCAAATATGCCCATGTGGGGAACATAGACTAATCCTGGATTGAGTTTTAAGGGGTAGTTACTTATATAACAGAAGACTACACACATTTTAGTACAACAAATTAGAGAAAGAGAGAGCAAGTTACCTTCAAAAGAATGTCTTCGAATGTAACATTGGCATAGATAAGATGTACCTTCGTCTTGTCTTTTGGATTTTCTAAAATGGCTCTAGCAACCTGAATTGGGAGCACAAAAGGACGAACACTATATATCAATACCAAAACCTTCTATAACATGATAGTCAACACTGGGAGAAAATCAAAATCTCCAAAAAAAAATGAATAAAATAACAAATAAAAGAGTAAAGTATCAAATGATTCACAAATACATACTTGAAACATTGGAGTAATGCCAGAGCCTCCAGCAAGCATCCCAAATACTCTAACTTGCCCAGGTTGATACTTGAAACGCCCCTGGTATCATTAAAATTTCATACAGCAATTGCCCATATAAGAGCGTTTTTAACAGAAGTAATAATGTAAAATGATTACATATGAACAATTTTCCCAAGTTACCAAATCAAACTATTTCATATGGAGTAAGAAGACCAGTTAGCTATACCTTTGATCACAGTTGTACAGATTGATCTGTGACTTGCACAGTTATAAACATGTATGCATATATATATATATATATATATATATATATATAAATGAAGAGCACAGTTATAAAGATTACAATTTAGGTGATGAATATTTTCAAGATGGAATGATGGTTAGAAATGGTTATCATTAGTATTCTTCACAACTAAATTTGAACTTCCCAGGTCAACTGAAAAAAGATCCACCTTTATTGGCCATTTAATGCATCCTCGAATATGTGAAATCAAAGGATAAGAAAAAGTTGCTGCATTTCAAAATAGCAAAACATAGACAAGACAAAAATCCTCAGTAGGTTGAACAAGTTGAAAATAACTGAGCAATGCACAGTCAAAGAAAGTTAAAGTTCGGTAATCATTTTTGGCAGCATCATCAGCTCTATACGTAATCTCAGATAATGTCAGAATAAAAAAATAATAATAAAATAACCCATCACAGTTCGGTGGAGTTTAGGACACCCTTGGGGAAATGCACTGGGTGCAATAGCTAAAGAGTAACAAAGGCATAACTTTTGTGGACTGGAACTGACGGAAGTACGGAACATGATATTTATTGTCAACTCCAAATTTACAACAACTGATTTGACTTCACCAGTCAACTTGATTGAAACACAAAATCTCACTGTCCAAAAATGTCAGGTTTGTTTAACATTTAGAGGCAAATTCAGGATGCAATAATTGTCCACAGTCAAGGATAGTTAAAGTTCAGTAATCAATTTGGAAAGTACAGCATAGTGAATGAGCTGAATAGACTGACTGCAGAACTTCAGGTCTCTGTAAAAGCAATATAGTTTACAAAAAATTAAAAATAGAAACATTAATATTCACCAGAAATATATAGGATCGGGGAAAACATTTTGGTACAAAAAATTTTTAAACAATTTTCTGCTGTTTGTTTATCTCCCATCAAATGGTAAGAAAATTATTTAATATTTGCCTCCACATCAACTTATTTCAAGACCATTGGATGAGGAGAATGAATGGCATAAAAAATGTCGTATAAAATAATATAAATATATAAGTATAGAAAATGTTGAATATTCTTGAATTATTCGAGAACAATTGAAATATAGGTGGTACATTTAGGTTATATATACATTTAATAAAATAACTGAGCATGATTTGGGATTACGCACGGTTGTAAGCCAGGATTAAAATATCTCCACTATCATCTATATCAATCGATGTATCTCTCGTCGAATGACTCCAACAAAAATCTTGGTAACAATATCAGTGTAACGACCTAAATTTAAGTTTCTTTTCATCGTTGCTTAGTACATGGGTTATGGGTCATTTAAGCATGTTTAAGTTTCATGCATATTGAATTGCAAGATGTTTGATAAGTTTTGGTACATGAAATGCGGCATTTGAGAAATTTTCCTCCTTAGAATTTGATTGTCCTAGGTGGATCAATCTGGCCTATGGAGCCATTCCAGATCAATCCGTTGCTGGGAGCTGAATTGATCTGGCACTAATAAGCCAGATTTTTTTTTAGGAGTTGCGAGTCTGTGACAAGTCCGTTTTGCCTCTCTTCTTATATATATTGTTCCGGCTTGATTTGGGGGTTACTTTACCCCATTTTCTGGCAGAGAGAGAAGGTCGTGAGGGAGAAGAGTGAGCTGAGAGCTTGGATCTGGCGATGTGGAGCTCGAGTTTAGAGTGTTTTGGTCCAATCTACTTGTTTCAAAACTTGGATTTGCATTTTCGTTGCATCATTTCAAGGTAGGATAAACCATCGATGCATGGCGTTTGGGTATAAATCATGTAGATTTGTATACTTGGGCGTTTATGTTGCATAAAGGATATGCATGCGGTTAAGTTTTATGGATACAAATGGGTTTTAGAAAACCTAGGGTTTTGAAAACATATATATTGGTTATATTTAAGTTGTTTTTGGAACCCTATAAGATTTTGGGTTAAAGAGGTTTAGTCTTAGAACCTATGATTTATAATTGTAGTACAAATTGTTGGGATTAAAATTATCTATGTGTATTGAGTTGAATATTTATTCATCGTCTTGAGAACCTGGGAATTATTTCACATGTTTTAAACGTTTTAAATACATTATATGGATTAGGGGAAATCATGGTATTTTCCAGTGTTGTTGGGAATTTACGAAAATGATGTATTCCAACTAAAATGGACTTGTGGGCTTTATGGAATGCCTCATATGATAGTGGAGGGTCAATTATTGGGGCTTGCAGGGTTCAGTTTGTCTGCCCTTCCCTTGTGGTCCTGGGGTTCAATTGGTCTGCCCCAAATTTATATAGGATATGGAATCCCTTTTCACGAGAGCTGCTTTGTGGGGAGGATATTCATTGGTTGAGACTGAGCTAGAAATCAGCCCACATATCATCTAAGGAATTCATGAAATGCATGTTGGCTATGGTAAAAAGAGATTTATGGAAATCAAAAAGAAATTTTAATGGATAACAACAATCAGGGACATTTCCAATTATGAATCGAATAAACGATTTTAAGTTTTTAACTATTACTTACCATTTTATATAAAAAATGGTTTATGGCACAGGACATTCTATGATAAAAGTGTTATAGTTTTACATGCTAACTGTAAACTAACAAAGGTTTTTGTAGGATTTCTAAATCAATATACTGAGTGTAGGTTTTATTTTCAAACTAAAGTGTTTACAGAAGTAAAGCTCACCATTGGGTTTTGGACATTCCACCATGGATGCATTTCATTCATTGTGTTGAATTAGAATTGAGTCAAATCATTGTATTTTATTTTGGCTCCGAGCCATGGCATGTAATTAAGTGTAAATCATGTTTTGTAATAAATAAATAAATTGTAATGTGGATATGGATGAGACCCATGTGGCTATGATGTAGCTTAATATTGATTAATGTTGGAGGCAAGTGTGGATGAACAGGATTTACTATAAATTTGATCTACACATATTTTGGATTATGATTATTTTTAGATATCCGTTTTGTAGATAGGATCTTGTCATATTTTCTTCATTATTTTTTCAAAAGAAATTATTTTTAAATAAGACATCCATCTACTGGTTTCAAAAATAGATTTTCTTACTTAAATATCATGACTCCCATTTTCAGGTCTTTACAATCCGTCAAACATAACTAAAGTAATTTCTTATTTTAATTATATTTTTTTATAAGCAAAAATAATTTTATTGAAAATACGAAAAAAGATTACAAAAGAGGACAATGAGTCCTACAAAAAAAAAAAAAAAAAAAAAACAACAACAACAACAACAACAACAAAAATTCCACTTTCCACAAACAGTCCTACAATCAGACCTTATAAGAAATCATGGAATACATACAAATTCCTTAGTAATTGAAGCCTAGAAAGAAGCAAAAAATAGAACCCTATCCCACAAACACCAAACCTCCTCAAACTTATCTTCAAATATTCTAGCATTTCTTTCCAACCAAGTAACCCAGAGGATGGCACACACAACACAATTTCACAAGGTCTCAGCCTTCTTGAACATAACACTCAAAATCAATAATAAACATACTCAAGCATGAACCAAGCGCAACCCAACAAATATCATCCATCTGAAATTGGTTTTTAAATAATAAACATGCTATCGAACAATACAAAAATAAATGATCTGCACTCTCAACCTCCTTCCTATACATAACACACCACTAAGGCGAAAAACAAAAGGAAGGCCTCCTCTGAAACAAATCATTAGAATTAATTTTCTTAAGAGCAACAGTCCATGAAAAAAACTTTGAGATGCACTTGCGATTTCCAAAACTTTTTTGATTCCCTGCCTTTATAGCTTTTTGCTACACTGGTACACTATTGGTATACTTTTGTATATGGGTCTTGGACCTTTTTTGTCAATAATATTCATTACCTTTATCAAAAAAAAAAAAAAAAAAAAATTTCCAAATCATCTTTGAGGCAAAAAATCTGAATATTAGGATTATCAATTAAAACTTTCAGAAAGGATTTACAAGAGAAAATTCCAAAAGAAAGAGGAATTCACCAACTCCACAATCTTGACTTCATATCAAACCTAAAAATAAAATAAAATAACAAAGTAAAAAAACTTTTGCCTAGCTAAGTCCCAATAGCAAATGTTCTCGTCGAGGGAAGGGGTCTTGTCACTAACAGTTGCTAAGTCTACCATGTACGGATCCTCCAATTCAATTACCAAAAGTAAACTCATGTGCTAGGGTTGTTCTTGCTCTCAACAAGATCTTTCTTTGTGTAATACCAGTCCAAGTGTTTTTTGTGGTTTTCTTAAGTCTTCTGTTTTTGCACCTCCCCCCCCCCCCCCCCGGCCCCCCAACCAAGAAAAACAAAACAAAACAAAGGACGATTACAAGTCGTAAAAATAAACAGTCAAACCTAGTAAAGTCGGACCAATCGAAGCAGGCATAAATTGGAGCAACATGAATGCTAAAGCCCAAAACAGACCTTTACAGCAGTTTTGCACCCTCAAATCCTTATAAATTCTATGAAACCTCAAAGTTTGTTGTCTCCCTTAGATCCATACTTCCCACAAAACCTGTATCCCTTACTTCTGTCTATATGTCTTCTACTGTGTTGGTCCAAACAGGAACATCCTTCATAGTTCCACATGGACACTATGAACAGAATGTCATGCCAGGAGAGAAGGGGGTGAAAGGTGTGGAAACACAACTATGAAACACAAGACTTTTTCCCCTTTTTTTTTCTTTTTTTTTTTAATTTATTGATGAAGAACAATGAAACACAAGACTTAAGATAAAAATAACCACAAAAAACATTAAGATTGGTATTACAACAAGAAAGGGATTACAAGGAAGATAGGGGAGTGGTTCTTGACAGGTCTCAAGCCCAAAACAGAGCTTTATAGCAAATATTTGCAGCTCAGACGAGGGTTGGCTCGATACAAGTTGAGGCCAAAGCCAAAAAATTTGATGAGGACTTTTGAATATTTAATACATTCATTTAAATAATATTAAATACCTCTATATCTAATCACATCTTTTAATTTAAAATCCATTCTTCTCACTTTTAGAAATGTAAAATCACTAATAAAGATATTTAAATCTTGTTAACATATTCATTTCAATAGATAATATAGCTAATCTACTTGATTTTTCTTGTCTGTGTGTGTAAGAAGATTTTGCTCACTTGTGATCACGACTGTCGATAACAATCACACACACAAGCACAATTGACATGTATATTAGGAAAAGAAGAACTCAATAGGGTAGCTTAGATGGTCAGGGACCACAGCTCATGTCAGAGGTCTCAAAATAGAATCTTGGCACCTTGATATCAAATTAACGGGTTTTGTGGGTAATTCTGTACATCCCTAGGGATTTTTCTGGGTCTAAATCCTGACGAGGTAAGACCTAGGATACCCTATCTTGTCAAAATAATAATAATAAGAAGAAGAATGTAAGGAAAAAAGAGAGAACTAGGAAGAGAGAAAGAGGTGACTGAGAGATTAGACAAACAATAAAAAGAAAACAAGAAAAGGAGAAAACTAAATTTTAAAAATTAAAAAAAAAAAAAAAAAAAATGAATGTTTGTCATGGAGTGAAGTACAATTGTACTCTGCATTTTGTAAACCCAAAAAGGAAAGAAATACAATTTCAAACCAATAAAATTTGAATTAAATAACAATTATACTATAATATATGTGAGGCCTACATCTCCAAACGAGGCCCTGGGCTAAGGCCTTAGTTGCCTTTAGGTCTAACTGGCCCTGGCTCAGACAGAAATCCAAACCTCCAACTCCAAATGATGAGAATGCTCTATCAAATGCTGATTATACTATTGATTCTTCATTAGTAGAAAATTCTGAAGATATACGCCTACTAGATGATATTTCTTTGTCTTCGGAATAAGACTTAGACCTATTAAAGCTAGCAACCAGCACTGATGAACAGTTAAGTGATAGTCTTTTTGATGTGGAAGATCAGATTATGCTGCAACCACAGAAGCATACTCAACATGAAACTATGAGCTCCGATTCAATTACCAGAAGCAAACTCACATGCTAGTGGTTGTTCATGTTCTCAACAGGACTTACAGTGGGACTTACGGCACCTAACTCTCTCAACAAACAGCTACGGCCTGGTTGCCTTCTAACCACTCCTCTATCTTCCTTGCAATCTTTCTTTGTGTAATACCAGTCCTAAGTGGTTTTTTTTTTTTTTTTTTTTTTTTGGGTGGTTTTCTTCTCTTAAGTCTTGTGTTTCATAGTTGTGCTTCTGCATCTTTTCCCCCCATCTCCTCCTTGCATCTGATAATTGAATCAAAGGATCCATACATGGCATGCTTACCAACTGTTAGCAACAATGCCCCTACCAATTCCATTCTGGGTCACCAATCTGCTTCCCATCCAGGAATGCCTAAAGATGAAGAGCTTTGTCGACAAGAAATTGAGTCTCTCCTACAAATTCACCTCATTTGTCCCTCCAAGTCCCAGTGGACTAGTCATGCCTTCTATGTCAACAAATGGTCAGAACAAATTCGAGCAAAGAACAGAATAGTCATTCCCTCAACAAGAACATTTCCTAGAGAGACTCAGCTAGGCAAAAGTTTTTTCTAAGTTTCATATAAAATCAGGATTTTGGAAAATTGGCATAGCCAAGCAAGATAGGCACAAAACAGCCTTCATAGTTCCACATGGATACTATGAATGGAATGTCATGCCTTTTGGCTTGAAAAAATCTCCATCTGAATTCCAACGTCGCATGAATGACGTCTATAAACCACTCTTGCAAAGTTATCTGGTTTATATTGATGATATCCTCACATTCAGCAAAGATGAAGCCAAGCACAAGCAACATCTTCAACAATTCAGATAACTTACATTCCAATATGGCTTAGTCCTGTCAGAATCCAAAATGAAGACTGGCCTGGAAAACGTGGAATTCTTGGGAATCCATTTTAAGGATGAAAATTGGTCCCTCAAGAGTCAAGACAACATTGCTCAGAAAATTCTGGACTTCCCTGATCAGCTCTCAGGCATTAAACAAATCCAGAAATTCTTGGGGCTGATAAACTATGCTCCTACTCGCATTCCAAATGTCTCACTGATCAAGTTGAAAATTACAGGCCACATCAGAAAGATTTAAAATATTCTTGGTCTTCTGAAGTTACTGAAGCTGTGAAGAAAATAAAGGAATTTTGCAAGAATCTCCATCCATTGAAAACTCCTGGGGATGGCCAATTAATCCTCCAAATAGATGCATCTCAAGATTATTGGGTTGCCATCCTAATAGAATAATAAATTTCTGGCGAAAGATAAGTTTTGGGTTATAAATCTTGACCATTTTCTGAAGCACAGGAAAACTGTCCTTCCAAAAAGTAAGATTTTTGCGATTTTCAAGGGAATTAAAAAGTTTCAACCTCGATGATGGGTACCTTTTTTTACAGGTCATTTTTCGTCATGGGTTGTCTTGGTGAGACAACCTTGACAAGAAATTGCTGAGTTTTAATCGTCATAATGTCTTGTCTTGTGACAGGAGACTTCGAGACCTTGACGACAGTCTCAAGCATGACTTTGAACCATGGTAAAATTGGAGTTCTCAACTTTTCATTATTAAAAAAGGAAGGGGAGGTCAGTAGGAATCAATAAATCAAGGTTCCAGAATGGGAGCATCACCAATATAAAATATTTCTGCTATTAATATATCTAGAAAACCCAGTATTATAGTCTATGGAGTTTTTAAATTAAAAGTGCATGCCAGCCAAGTACAAGTATCATAAAATGGAAAAATATTTTTCATCCAAATAAAAAGCGATATCTATAATTTTTATGAATTATTGATGTTCAATACAAATACAAATTGCATAAAAAATTTAACAATGCATGAAAGTAGAAACAAAGTTCTAACGTAAATATTTAATATTTTAGGATATAATAATAAGAAATCTAGAATGTATCACAGCATGAATTTGAAGGATCAGATACAAATCTTATCCATTACTGTTGTGTTATCATGTCAACATAGATATTCTCAAGATTTTAGATGACCCAGGTAACATAAGTGATAAGTCACAATGGTGCAACATCACTACCTTACTGAGCGGGGCCCAATTGGTATCTGGCAACAAGCATGCAGCCAAAAGCATTTTAATAAATATGTAACAGCAAGCATTTACCTTGGGGCCTTTCACAGCCAGATGATCACCTACACGCATCTCTCGGAAATGGTGTGACATCCTTCCTTGCGGATACATCTATTTACAAGCCAGAGCCATAGCAAAAAGTCAAAACAAGCAAAAAAAAAAAAAAAAAAAAAAAAAAAAAAAAAAAAAAGATATTTAAATAAATAATGAAATAAATAAAATAAGGCGAATAAAGTCAAGTCCATGATGATAGATTTCAGACACATACCTTTATAACTAGTTCAAAAAATCCAACATCAGAATCCAAAGTTGTTGGGGTATATGGTTTAATAACCTCTTCACCTTGACCATCTTTGCCCCTGTAAAAGAAAGAAGCTAACATTAACAATGCCAAACATGACAGAGCTCCATCCTATGTAATTCATTCAAGTGGCGATCTACCTATTACATAAAAAATTGGACTGCAATGGGATGGATTTTTTCATGTTATGGTCCAATCATATTTGGGCATGTTGAGAACTGCCAACCAAAATTACTAGATCTAGTATAAAATATTGTGCAAAATATAGTTAAGAATATTTTAATTATTGAAATTATCAGAATAGTCTTCGAGATGATCAAAATTAATCATTTGATTCAAATTGGTTCAAAAGGATCCATAAGCCATACCCATACAACCTGTGTAACTTGGGCAAGTTTGAGCTGGTTGATAGGATTGGGATCAGATTTTTCCAGCTCTAGTCAAGCATTTACAACCATTCCATAAAGAAACGAAAACAGATGCCATCTAGACTAAGCATTTAAGAATATTTATATAGGACAAGAGTATATACACTAATTTTGACCTACTCAGTCAACCTACCTGCAACTTATATGCTGTCCAATTGGAAGACCCAAAACTGAAGCCGACGTAGGAAGTGAAAATCTGAACTTTGCCACATTATGGCTGAGTTGTGTGCGCTTGACAAGTTCAAATTCCTTGAAGTTCTCAGGATCTAAGCAGCCTGTAAAACACGTACCAATGTGTTATTCTACAGATAATGCATCTAAATAAAATAGATAAATAAATAAAAACAAAATCATATAAATAAAAACAAAATCTTATGAAATTGCAACTTAAAAATACTTTGAGAGAGAAAGATAGAGGAGCTTGAAGACAGTTCTTACATTTTCAATGTCTATATGATAAGAACCATTTGCAATAAGAAATAACCAGTAAAAATAAAATAAAACAAAATAAAAATAGTAAAAGCTAGGATTTAAACAATGCTATGTTTTAAAAAAGATAAAGAAACAGTTAGATAATTATGAAGACAATAACCAGAAATTAACTATCAAAAGAATGAATAATCAAATATTTGAAAAATGGGATGAGCAGGTATTCAATGAAAAATTGAGGCTCCGAACAATAGTGGTTCGAGGTCCCAAACCAAGCCAATTTTGAGCTGTTCAAGCTCCACTTGGTTGAACTTGTGTTGAGCTCAAAATGAGCTTCAAATAATCCTGAGACTACGTAGCCTGCGTAAGCTTGGTTCATGTAGATATCACCATGTTTGACCTTGTTCACAAGCATAACAAAGGTTGTTCATCAACCAAATCAACAATTACTTCCATGTTAGAAACACAAAACCAACAGGCTTGCCTCTATCAATGCAAATAAGTGACGGCAAAAGAGTTTATTCCAACTCACATGAAATTATTAACATATAGAATAGTATGTCCACAGTCAAAAAATTACCATATTATATATTAAAAAAATTATAGTCAAAATGAGAACACCCATTATCAACCAATTTTTTATTTCTTCATATTGCATTTGGAGAGAAATGCAATGACCACTTGAGCATATCAAGCTGTTCTAAAGATACATCTTCTCATTTTGTTATTCATTTGTGGAAGTTGGAGTACAAATTAAGATCTTGGCTTGGTTTGCTGCACATAAGAAGACAAATACTAGAGATCTGGTTCAGAGGAAAGGACAGCAGTATTGTTTTTCTCCGCATTGGTGTGTGCCCTGTACAAAGAATGAAGAGTCAGTGGATTATTCTTATGCACTGTGAGGTGTCAAGGCAGCTTTGGCATCGCTTCTTTGCTATTGCTAGATTATGTTGGGTTAGTCCGGAGCATACTGCTGGCATGTTTTTGGTGGATTTCAGGGGTCATGAGAGGATCAAGACAGCTAATCTTGTGGAGTTGTGCTTGTATAGCTGTGTTGTGGGTGATTTGGCTTGAGACAAATGGTAGGATCTTTTTCTTTTTTTTTTCTTTCTGAATCAAGGAATGCTAGGATCTTGAGGGACAAAGCAGAGTATGTAAATGGGCTGTGGGACAAATATGCTCTTTTGTTTCCTTATGGGCTTCAGTGGAAAAGTCTTTTGATGGAGATCCTCTTTTCTTGATTTTCAGGAGCTGTGAGCTGATTTTTTGTTTTGAGGTCTTTTCTGGGGATGTGAGGGCTTGTTTTTTGTCTTGGGACAGCTGTCTTGTTTAGGTGGCTGTTCTACGGGTCCTTGTGGGGAGGTTCGTTCTAGGCTTTGTCTTCTCTTTTGGACTCCTTGTCCAAGATGTAACTTCTTTTCTCAATAATACAATTTGTTTTTAATCAAAAAATAATAATAATAAAGGCATGAACAAGCGCAACAAGCTCAACCAATTCAAATTCACAAGGACATTGATAGCTTTTCCATGACTTAAAGTGGGCATAAATACAGATTTATTAAAAAAATATTTAAGAGATACCTGGAAACACATATACAAGGTCTTTATTATTAGGAATTTCTTCTTAATGAAAGTCAAAGGGAAATACTAATATCTGAAGAAAAAAAAAATCTTATTCAATAAATTGTAACTCTCGCGATTAACAGTCACTAGAGGATCAACAATAAATCAAAACCGGATGATTTTAACCCTATTTCCAGGATCTAAGTGACCCACTATCATAATATGCAAGAAGTATCTATCATCAAATAACAAAAATATAGATAATTCAATTAAAAAGACATGTGACAATTATCCTAGAAACCAATGATGCGAGATTAATTGCATTCTAAGTAGTCTTCTTGCTTCAATAAAAATCTACATAATTATAGTTAGGGAAGCGTACTTGAAACCAAATCAAACTTTTCTGCAAAAAGTACTTCATATTAACTCAATTCAGAAAATAAGGACATAAATGTAGTAAGGAATTAATTGAAGAAAAAGATGGGAAGAACTTCACAGAGAAAAGTTATTTCTTTTCAGCCACTTCTTCATCGAGCATAACCCTTTACCAGATGGGCTATTAAGAAATAAAATGTATTGTAAGATAGAAAAATAGATATACAACCTAAATCACATGGAGAAAATGATACATAGACATGTGAGATCTCTAGTATATTACGTGCCCATCGCCTTAAAGCCAAGATATCATAGAATGAAATTTATCTATGCGATTAGACTTTAAAATAGTAAAATAATGAGTAGGAACATCCAACCGCAAGGCCAAGTACTGGTATAAAATTTCAAGAAACTACAAATAAAAAATAATAAAAATATTCACAATTTTACATTTGTAGCTTGTTCTAATGAGTAATGAAACCTCCAAAAATTTTCCACTGAAGAATCATCCATTACCTAACACATATAGATGAAATTGCTCAAACTTTATTTTCTAAATTTAAAATACCACTAATGAAATTTCAATGAAAAGAATATAAATAACATAAATGATGAAGGAATTTATTTACGAGATTCCAAAAAGACAAAACATATAATTAAAGGGAAAGGAATTGAAAAATTCAACCATTGAAATCCTACTTAATCTATTAAGAACAATGACGCAGTGACAGGAAAAATTATAACTACCCTTCAACCTAAATCAAAATAAGAAAAACAATAGTTAAAACCATTATGACTCTGTCTGGTTGCTGAGAAATTGTAGGAAAACAAATCAAAGGTTGCAACCATAGAATAGGTCTGGAACCTCTTTCCTAGGTTTTCTCGCTAACCAAACAGAGCACGACAGTTCAATGGGAAAAAAAAATAAAAATATAAAAAGGTGCTTCGAAATATGTTACTCAAAACCTTTGGGTTTCTTGGTGGAATAGAAATAGACAGCACCAGCAACAATGGCTACAAGAGCAACAGCCACACCCACAATCTGGATTTCTGGTGTTTGCAAGAATTCCATGATTTGATACGAAACCAAATGTAAAGACCAGATTTATGGAAGATTTCACAGCTTTTATCAACGAATGGGTAAGAGAAAAAAACAAACAAAAACAAAAAGGTGTTTCTTTTCTTCCCAACGGTTATTTCGGATGATATTATTGCAGAAGAGAGAAAAATGAAAATCAGATAGGAGTAGCAGAGTAGGTGAAGACTGAAGACATCGGCAGTAGGATATTAAGGGATCTGGTGCACCTACCCCTGAGGTATTGTGTTACCTACCATATAATATATAATATAATGGGAGAGTTAATATTGGTCCAACTACGGCCAATAATTACTCAATATTATATTGACTATTACTTTCCTACAAAATGACAATTAACCTAACTAAGAATCACCACAACTGTAATTATTTGTCCTAGCAGGACCAATCTGTAATTTCCTGTAGTAGAATAATAATTTTAATAACTTAATATTAGTCATCCGGGCACACGTGTTGCATGTGTAACGTGATGCACATTAGACTCTTGTTTTTATGATTAAAAAAAATAATATAATTATCAATTGGTAGGTTTTTTTTTTTTTTTCAGAATTTATTTTAAAAAATATTTTTCAAATTTTAATCACTTTCATTAAAAAAAATGTGGAAGAGAAATTTTATCATCTTAGAGATAAAACGAGAGATAAT
This sequence comes from Liquidambar formosana, assembly GCA_039720395.1. Lineage (NCBI taxonomy): Eukaryota > Viridiplantae > Streptophyta > Magnoliopsida > Saxifragales > Altingiaceae > Liquidambar > Liquidambar formosana. Next base: position 25,971,331 of record CM077821.1, read on the forward strand.
GTGGGAAATGTGTTGCATCGGTGAGAGTGAGAGAGAGTGAGTATTTTGTGGAGAGATGAATCCACTGTTGTATCCTTGTATCCTGCTTACAGCCATGCGGATTAAATCCAAATCTATATGTCCATAAATTATGAGTTACAACTTCTGTATACAATTTATTGTTCCAAATTTAGATTGACTGACATCTATTAATTTGTTGGCCAATTCTATGATATCCTAGCAAAAAATTGAGTACCATACCTATTAGATCACTTTAAATGGTAAGTAAGTCGATCATTTCAAATGGTAAGTAATCACTAAATGGTGAGTAATAAGTGGGCCACTTAAAATAGTAAGTGGATCACTTCAAATGGAAAGTGAGTCGCTTCAAATGGTAAGTAGGTATCATACCCTAAAAACCTTGTGGGTACCATAGAAGTACCCTTATTTGTAACAATTACAACATAATAGATATGAGGTTTAGTATATAGTATAGCATACATAAGTTTTCTTAACACTTTAAGAACCTTGTGCTATCTTAGGGCTCATGTCTCTAAAGAGATGAAATCTATATTTGAAGAAAATCAAATACTCTTAGAATTCTCCATACTGGATTCTTTCAACATTTTACTATGTACAAGGACTAGGAAAAAACTTAGCAGTTTCTAGGATCTATCTTTATAGACCTTTGTAGGATGCTTCTCCCAAATTATATTATGGAGAAGTTTTGTGAAAACCAAAACTTTACAATAAATAACATTCCTATATTAGTCCTAATGATTTAAAATGTCATCTATATATAGGATAAAGAAAATGATTGCATTCTCACTAACCTTTTGTCGCTACCCCAAAAAGGTTCCTTAAGGGATTTAAAGGTAGGGGTGGAGCATTATTAAGACAGGGGGCCATGGCCCCCCAATTTTTTTTTTTTTTTTTTAATCTAGTTCATGATTTTACCAAACAACCCCCAATTTAAAAAGGAATCTTAGATTTACAATAGGGGCTTTTTAGTAAAAACAACCATAAGCCCATCCCACCTTTTTATTTGCTTTTGCTACTTTATTTATTTATTTATTTATTTGGATATGAGGATAAATCCCCTCAGCCTGTCCTCCATGACTTCAGAATCGATACCTAATGCCATTAATTGGAGTAGGACAGAGAGATACATACGGTCCCCACTTCCCACTTCGGCACTTCCCATGGCCCCATGCCCCCATTTGTCCATTCTTCATTCTTGGGCCACCACTCACCAATAATCATCTCAATCGCAGGTATGTATGGATCATACATAATATGCTATTCATTCCTCAATCTCTCTCTCCATACTTTTTTTTTTTTTTTTTTTTAAATTTCATTAAGGTTTTAGGCATAGTTTGATTCTCAAGAAAATAATTGGAGAAAATCGAAGGAAAAGAAAGGAAAAATCATTTAATCTTTTATTATTCTTCAAATCATGATTTATTTTTGTAGCTTAGTTTGTTTATTTGAAAAAATTAGGGGTTTTTTTTTTTTTTTTTTTTTTTCCTTTGAAAAAATTAGGGGCTTTTTTTTTTTTTTTTTTTTTTTTTTTTTGTAAAAAAAATATAGGTTTTATGGTTTAAGCTTTGTTTTTTATAACTCAATGATTGCATTCAATAATTTATGTCTATTAAAAGATGTAAAATAAGGTTACGATTTTGGGCTGATTTTATATTGTTGTTGGTATATACTAATATACACTTGGTAGATAGCAATCATAGTATTTTGGCACTTTCTACTTGTTATTGGACCTAATTGTTTATTTTTTATTATTTCTATTTGAATATTTGTGAGACAGTGATGAGATTCAATTCAAATTATTTGCAATCGAAGGAATCTTACAATTCATGAATTGGTGAATCAAGAACAAAGTATGTAATTTATACTAACTTATTAATAATTATAATTTATGTTAAACAGTATAATAATATTTTGGAAAAATGAGCATTTTAGAATTTCGTGTTATTTGTTATTCACTTCTTGGGCTATGAATTAATAGTTGGATGCAAATATCAAATGCTAAATTGATAGTTGGATACAAATAAATTTTTATTTGTTCGTATATGCTCTAAATTGTTATTTGTTCTTGGGATATGAATTGTTATTTATATCATTGTATGAATATGCTAAATTGCTAATTGGATATGCTAAATTGATACATTGAAATATTATAAAGCCTCTTTTAAATTTTTAATTAATAAATAAATAATTTTCTTGTTACCTTGAAATCTTAGGTTATAATATCACATCATCGTCAAACACTCGAGCCAACAAAAAGTATTGATCAATTCTTTAAGAGAAAAGAAGCTGATAAATCAAAAAGATATGCACCCTCCACATCTAATCTTGATACTCTAGTTCTTGATGAGCAACACCTCTATAAATCTCTAAGAATTGAACCTAAAGAAGTTGATGCTACTTCTTTAGAACATGACCCGGGTTTACGATGTCAAATATGGGAATATCCTATTAGTCAACGTGATAAAATTCGCCGAGCTTATATTAAAGCAGTGCCATATCAATTTGAGTGTTCAGAATATCCATTTTCTAGAGCGTAAAAGCATTCTTGTCAATTTCAATCTTCTTGGTTCACACAATTTTCTTTATAGTTAGAGTATTCCCCTTCAAAGGATGCTACATTTTGTTTTCCGTGTTTTATTTTTTAAAAGAAACCAACAAGGTGTCCCGGGGCAACTGCATTCACTGTTAAAGGATTTCGAAGTTGAAAAAGTTAATTATGGAAATAATTGCGCTTTTTTGAAACATGTTCAAGAAGATCCTTGTTCACCACATAACAATGCTGTACAATCTTGTCTTGATCTAATGAATCCATCTTAGTATATTGACAAAGTGATGCATGTGCTAACCTCTTCAGAAATTTTGAGGAACTGACTGCGGTTGAAAATATCAATTGCTTCCATTCGATGGCTTACATTTCAAGTATGTGCTTACAGAAGTCATGATGAAAAACTTACATTGAAAAAATCGTGGCAATTTCCTTGAAATGATAAAGATTTTGGCATCGTATAATAATGAAGTTACTGAAGTGGTTTTAGAAAAAACTCTTAAAAATGTCAAGTATACATCACCAATTATTCAAAAAGAGCTTTTGCATATTCTCTCTACTAAAGTGCGAAACAAGATTCGCTAGGAAGTTGGAAAGCTTTCTTCTTGTTTTGCAAAGTTATTGAAGAGCCAAGTGCGGTGCACAGCTTTCTTGGTTACTTCCACTTCCATCCCAAGCAAGGATAAGAGATAATCTGAGTCTGAGTTTGCATTTTCATAGAATTCTAAGCATTTGCCTTTTATGCTCAAGCCCGTTATCATGGTAAAGTCCTTGGGAGTTAGGGTCATCTCCCCAAAGCTAAAATGGAAGGAATTGGTGGTGTCCCACCATAGCTCAGACAAAGCGAGGAATGCTTGCCTATCACATTGCTCATTCCACAAAGAATCTAGAAATGGGTCAAAATCCGCCTTTTCAATTTGTTTCTTTGCTAATGGTTGGAAGTTTTCTATGTTCCTCCACCATTCAATAAGTCCTTTTAAAGATGACCTAGTGCAGATGTCTTGAAAGTTGGGCTATAGTCATTGAAAATGCCTTAAGAGTTAGTTGTGAGAACATGGAAATGATAAGCATACATTAGCAATTAATTTCAAATTGTTTTCTAAGACTGTCAAAAAATTTGTTTTTATCCATGAAATGGATTGCTAATGAATGCTCATGAGTTTACTTGTTCATATGCATTTATTTGGTAAAGAATGAATACTTTTTTATCACTTGGGCATTTTATCAAACACTTGGTGGGTGGTATTTTTCAAGTTTTGTAATGAAAGAGTTTTGCATGTTCAATCCTTGCCAAATCAAGGAATATTACTCAAAAACACAAGAAGCATTCAAAAGAAGATCATGGGAATGCAATTTTATCAATAGAACTCAAAGATTCAAAATAAAAGTGTTAAGTTGGGTAAACTTACCTCTTGCTTGGAATGGAGAAATAAAAGATGCTTTTCGAGTTTAAGCAACACCCTATCTTGTGGAGCATCATACATTGGTGTTTTATACTTGTTTTTAATTCCATAGAATGGATACTTAGTGTTTGAGTCCTTGTTGGAAGACATTGTTGCTAATGGAGTTGGTTTTAAAGAAAATGGGTTTGATTTCAAAAGATAATGCAAAATGTGTGTTTTTGTTGTTAAATGGGCTTAATTTGTTGTTTATTTATGTGCATAAGATGTTTGAAATAAGTGGATTTGAAATGGGAATGGGAGAATATGAATTCAAGAAGATGAAGTGTGGGTTTAGAAAGAGAAACTCTTTAGTTTTCAGGTTGGGAGAATGTGAGAATGATGGGATGAACAAGGGTTTAAAAACCCAGAATTTTTTTATCACTAGGCTAGGGTAATCATCCAACCTTGGACGATTAATCGTCTGGGCCTGGACGGTTAATCCTCCAAGGCTAGATTAACCACCCATGTGGCCTGGCCCGCTTTGCTTGTTTGGCTCGCCTCACTTGCTTGCACCCTCCAACCTTCTTTAAATTGACTTGATGGTCACTTTTTGAGTTCTGGGTTGAATACATTTCCCATTTTTATTGGTTTCTCATGAATTATTAAATCTTGGGTTGAATTGATTGCCCCACATGTTATGGATTTTTTATGTTCGGGTGAATAGCTTCCCCATGAAATGAACTTTGCTTTGAATTGATGACTTTCAATTCTTGAAATTCAAGAGTTAATGTGATAATGATAATTTCACATCATATGATGATCTATAAGTTTTACTTGTTATGAAATAACTTGATTTCCTATCAATCTTTGAGATTTTCCAATGAAATTGGTATAGTAATGAGATACCTTGTGATGCATTGAGTTCACTAGTGTAACTAGCTTTGCATCATAAGAAGACCATGTTGATATCACTAATGCAATTAGTGCATGGTAATGGCATTTGCATGAGCACACCAATGAATATTGGCATGCATTAAAATTCAATTAATTATCTGCTTCGATGAAATTAGCACGTGTTCGGATACGACAAGGTCTATCCCTGTGGTTCCATTTTAGCTTGTTGGCATTAATGAAGTTAATCCCTCAAGCAAAAATGGGTTGTTCTTAATCATTGGTTTACAAGTGAAACTTGTTCACCAATGAGGGGCTTCTGTCATACCCCATTTTTGTCACCTTATCTAGTAATCATAATTTCATGTGGGTTTTTTTCTCCTTTTTTAGTCCAGTATTTTGCATTGAGTTTTTATGGTATTGAAGGTCATGTGTATGAATTTTGGAGTGATTTGGAGTTGATTTCAATAGTTAATAAGATCTTTTGCAACTTTGAGGGCATAATCGTCTTTTAAGTCGTATACTTTCCGTTTGACTTTGAAATGAGTCCCGAGTTGTTTCTTTGAGTTCATATGGATATATAAAGTCTATATATAGGTTCAATTTGATGAATTAATGATTTAAAATCAATTTGGCTCATAATAGTTCAGGATGGCTAAAAGACCCTCTCTTGGTTTGCTCAAATTGACTTATGTAACCCACTCAAATTTCTCTCATTTAACTTCAATTGGGCTTTTTTTACTTCATAAATATGTTTTAAAAGGTTGAATTTTGGATTGGAAAGCATTTAGCTCAACCCTGTGCGCAGACCCTAGCGTTGTGACGATGGTGCACCGTGATTAGCTGCCTTTGTAAAACCTAACTGTGAACCTCGGAAAGTGGCCCACATGGGTTGAAAAGGGAGTCGCCACCTCATTTTTTAAAGGAAACAAGGAAAACCCTAAAATGTTTTATTTTCCAAAACAAGTGACTCCATGTTTAAAAATGGTAAGGCAAAAGATCTTTTGAAAATCAAAGATTGTGGATTTGGAGGCTAAGTTAAGATATGGGAATGTTCTAGGCAACACCTATAGGCACCCATATCGCCCTAATTGGTCTCTTAATTTAATTGGGCTAAATCAAAGTCTTAAACACAACACAAATCAACAATTATCACTGCAAGACAGCATGCAAATCATCCATTCATTCATCCATATAAGCAAGTAAATCAAAGAAAAAGAGAAAATAGAAAAAAGAGAAAGAAAACCTAGGATACTTAGTATCCTAGGGCAGACTTGAACCTTACGAAGAGCGCCTACGTACCATGTATAGAAATACATGGATCAAAGTCTACGTAGTTTGAAGGGGAATAGGGTTATAACCTGTCACACCCCATTTTGTCACCTTGACTAGGGTATATCATTTCATATAGGATTTTGAGTTCTTTTCGAGTCTAGTCTTTTGCATTGAGTTTCTATGGCATTGAATATCATGTGTATGAATTTTGAAGTGATTTGGAGTGCATTTCAATAGTCAATAAGGACTTTTGCCACTTTGAGGGCATAATCGTCTTTTAAGTCGTATATTTTCCATTTAACTTTGAAATGAGTCCCGAGTCGTTCCTTTGAGTTCATATGGATATATATATATAGGTTCAATTTGATGAACTAATGGTTCAAGATCAATTCAGCTCATAACGGTTCAAGTTGGCTAAAAGAGCCTTTCTTGGTTTACTCAAATTGACTCACAAGACCCTACTCAATTTTCTCTCATTTAACTCTAATTGGACTTTATTTACATCCTAGATGTGTTTAAAAAGGTGGAATTTTGATTTGGAAAGCATTTGGTTCAACCTTATGTGCAAACGCAAGCTTAGCGATGATGATACACCATGGTTAGCCACCCTTGTAAAACCTAACCATGTACCCATGGTTAAGGATTTTTGTCCTAAAATGTTAAAAATGTGTTTCCCTTCGAAACACAGTCGTTTTGGCTTTTGTTTCATCAAAATCGGACTTAATTTGACCCCTATTGGACTTCTGGAAGGATTAGGAGTCAAAACCGGAGCGGCCAGAAGAGGACCCTCTGGTAACCGTCCAAGGCTGGACAATCAGCCGTCTAGGCCTAAACGGCTAACCTGTCCAAGTCTAGTTGGTCACCCGAGGAGTCCATCTTCGTTTAGGATTCTGACTCCTTTTGCCCTCCTGTGACGGATTCCTCCGCCCTTGCAAATTGTTTTCTCTTAGGATTGTGTAAATTTGAGTTGTTTGAGCACTAAGAGAGTCTTTAATAGCCCTAAGATCATTATTTCATGAATTAATCTTAGCTATTGGTTTATGAGGTCAATCCTTTATATAAAGAACATGATATTTAGCACATAGGGGGGCTGCAAGTGCACTTTATACTTAGAGAGAGAGGGAACTACGAGTTTGGAGAGCTAGAAGGACATCAAAGGAAGGCTCTTTGACTCTAAGCAGGCAAGAGAACTAGGACTTTGAAGGCAAGAGAGGCTCTACAAGAGGTAAATAGACTTTCAATTGCTGAACTTAAGCTTTTCTCCTTCTTCTTCTCCTTCTTTCTTTATAATAGTTCTAGTGCATGTAGTAGTTCCACATGTTAGGTTAATTCAATGCCTTTATGATGTTATATGTATGATTCTAAGATGATTCATGATTGTATATGCATGATAATTCTTAGTTTACTAGGGTTTTGAAGGCATTATTTTTTCTCTCTTCTTAAATCATGTATAGTTCATATATCTTGGTTGCCGTGATAATTGTCATGAATTAGTGTCTCTGTTAGTTAATATATATAATATGAATGATATTCATGATGATTGGAGCATATGTTAGAGTCATTTCATAGGTTTCAATGCATAGTTGTGAAATTAGGGTTTCGGTAACCCTAAATTCCCGCAAGTTTCACACAGCATGTTTAGGACAGTTTTGTGAGTTGTTACTCATCATGGTTGTTCTATATATGTTGGATATAATTGAATCATGCTAGGTTTGCATTCATGTAGTGCATTTTATAGGGTTTTTGGAGAGATGATCCTTTTCTAAGGATAATTATCCTTTTTGTTAAGTAAGGTTTTGCATAAGAGCTTTCTGTGATGTGTTTAAGCATGAAATCACTTCTATTATGTTCTATGATATATATTTTATGTAGGATATGATGATTGTACCTCCCTATAATGACTTTTTTACATGAAATTATCTTAGGATAGTTTTGCTTAAGAAAGCTCGCTATAAGGAAGGCCTGTTTTCATATTTTACATAAAATATCATCTTTTTTGTTAGAATAGACCTTGTTATCATGTTTATTGACATTATTAGATGTTCTCATGATTGTTAGTATGTTTTTATAGGTTTTTATGCATGTTAGTTAGGTCATCGCATATAGGGTTGTGTTAGGGTTTTTAGTTATTCATTATTCTTGTTATTTGCATGATTAATGGATAATTTTAGGCCTTAATGTGATTCTGTTCAAATTAGTATTCTGTTATTTTTGCATGGTTTTGAGCACTGGTAAGGGTGCAAACAGGTGCGATAATTGCCTTATTGCAAATAAGGTTGTTATTACTTAAGTTTGCTATTGCTTGGAGAGAATTGCACAAAGTAAATAAGGTATGAAGTGCCCTAATTCACTTGTCTTCACTTTTCCTTTTCCTCTCTTCTCCCTCTTAGGGTTATTCTCTAATAGAGGGATATGGTAAATTCTAGGGTTTCTTTCCACCCCTTTTTCAAAAGTTTATATCTTTCATTGAAATCTTATTGAGAATCATTTGTCTTTGAAAATCTCTATGGAAGGAAACCTAAGGTTTACCATAAGTCACTATTAGGATTTAACCCTATTCTCTTCGAACTACGTGGACTTTGATCTATGTATTTCGTTATATGGTACGTAAGCGCTCGTTTTGAGGCTCAAATCCGCCCTAGGATTTAAGTATCCTAGTTTTGTTTTGTTTTCTTAGTTTTGTTCATTTGTCCATCGCATATGATTGCTAGTGGAGTAGGATGGATTCATGCTTGTGATTGCTAGTGGAATAGGATGAATTTATCCATCACATATGATTGCTAGTGGAGCAGGATAGATTTGTAATTGATTTGCATGCTGTATTTTGTTGATTTGCATGTGATTAAGTTATTAAATTAGCCTAATCAAATTAAGAGACCAACTCGGGTGATGTGGGTGCCTATGGGCTTTGCCCAGAACCTTCCCACATCGTAACTTAGCCCCCGAATCCAATTTTCTGGTTTTAAAGACTTTGCCTTTCCTTTTAAAATGGAATCATAGGGTTTTTGCAAATAAAACATTTTTATAGTTTTCCTCTTTTCCTTAAAAAATGAGGTGGCGATTCCTTTCCATTTATTGTCTTTTCCTATTTCGCCAAACCCTTGTGGGCCACGCTTTTTTTCGTGGGTTCACAACAGGGTCTACTATAAGCCACATGTACCCTAATGCATTTAGCTATGTGGGGCCCTCCTTTAGTACTACAAATAATTTTTAAAATCTTATAAAAATCCTAGAAACTTATGTTTACAATTTTGTAACCTATTTAAGTATGATAACATGAGTTTCAAAAATTATGAGATTTTAACCCTTTTGTATAGTTTGTTTTCAAATTTTGACTAGTTCAAACAAAATGTATAGAATACCAATTGATTCATGAATTGAACATTGCATTCATATCAACAAAATCTACATGAGGGTATTTTTGAGGTGAAATAAATGTTTTAATTTTGGGTATTATTTTATTCATGTGTAAAATGACCATTTTACCCTTACTTACTAAAAATAGCTCAAATGGATTCTAAATTGAGTTTTGTTTGAACCTATGCAATTTCTATAAGAAGTAGAACACTTTAGGGACTTGTTATTAATATCTTTATGATGTCATCATAGTCCTCATATTTTTATATTTGCAATATAATCCCTAAACTTATGGAAAATTCCAAAATTTCCCCAAACTGAATATTTGGTTTTAAGATTTATGTTGAGTAGTTTGATTAAAATTGTTAATGGTGGTAGAGCATAATATGAATGATAATGCATGAGCATGAATATTCATATTCATAATTGGATATTGAAATATTATTGAGATTAATTAGTATACGTGCATGATATTAGTGTCCATATGTTGAACGATATGATTATTAATGCATGTACAAACATGTATCAAGTTATTCAGTGATATGTTTATCTGAAGTTGAATGCTTATACTTGTGATTGAGATTGAGATTGAGATGTTGAGATGAGAGACAAGCATGTGTCAAATTATTATGTGATATGTTTATGTGAAGTTGATTATACTTATGATTGAAATTGAAATGTTGAGATGTTGAGATGAGATGACCGGGTTAAGAAAACCCTGCAATTAGTGCACTAATATGCTACCCCATTTTTGAAAGCAAGAAGCTAGTGGGGTAGTATACACACATAATGAGAGGTGTGTGCTGTGGTCGTAGATAATATATCCTATATGAGCAGATAGGTATACTATGATTGTTTTTGCAGCTTGCAGTAAGCAACAAAGGCATAGGTATATGCAAATTTTATATGCATGAGTGCCATAAATTTTGATAAGTGCTATTAACATCATTGTAGTATGAGATGTTACAGAGATACTATTAAATGTAAGATGAGTTGTTGTATACTAATGTTAAGCATTCATGGATGAATTATCTCACTGAGCCGTGCTTTGCTTACCCTTTTATTAAAAATTATTTTTTAGGATTTAGAAATTTGTGAGCTATTGAGAAGACATGAATAGAAGAGCATATTTCCTGATTCGATAGTTGTTTTGTTTTGATAAGTTGACATATGTGATTTAATATTCAAACAATGATGCATTGTAATAATTATAATTTAGTATATGAGATAATAATGAAATTTATACTTATGTGACGTAATATTTGTCAACATAGTGTCACTTAGAGGATGAATGGATAAGGTTTTGAGCTGTCACTACCTCACTAGGCTTGAGCAAGGCTTTTTTTGGGGCGTTACAGATTTGGTATCAGAACTAAGGACAACTCTGACTTTTAGATAGGAGATGATGTGATAATAGTCCCAATAGGACCAACAGTCCCAATAGGTCCAAGATGGGTGAGGGTGAGGATGAGGTTGAGAAAACCAATAGTCCCAACAGTCCGAATAGACTCAATAAGGTGAAGCTGAGGCTGAGGGATGAGTCATATATTTCACATCAGAAGTGGACAAGTCCAAAATCTGGGAAAGTGAAGGTATTATTTTATATGAGATGGTATGATTGAGTTAGTACTGCATGTGGTACTGTGGTTTAGTTTGAAATTATTGATGAGAAAATACAATACCTATTTTAGAAAATTTGTTTTCTTGAGAAGGAAAATTTTTGTTTTATTTATGAGTTCTTTTAAAATCAGAGTTTTGCAACGGAAGCGTAGTGGTATAACCAATAAGTATTTGATTTAAGGCTATTCAAATTTCAAGGATGAAATTTCTCTTAAGGGTGGTGGAATGTAATACCCCGAATATTTATTGATTTATTTTATATGTATATTTGGTGGAATTGTACTCAATGTGATAAATTTAAATATTTTATATAAAGAATGAAGATGAGGTCAGTTGGATGTTGGGAGACATTGTATTAAATTGCTTTGGGTGGAGAAAAGATGATTAAATTGTGATATATATATATAGATAGATAGATAGATAGATAGATAGATAGATATATATGGGATGTTTCCTTTCCTTCTAAGTGCTCCTAGGTTTGGAACAAAATTCTCATAATTAGAGATACCATCCGCCCGTTTATGAAACATCAAATTGGCAATGGCATGGACACTTTTCTATGGTTTGATAATTAGCACCCTCTTGGACCAATCTTACAAAATTGGAGTCATCGTGTGATCTATGATGCTCCTATTCCTACTTAAGCAAATATCAGTTCTATCATTAATGCTAATTCCTAGAATTGTCCTTTTACTATCACTATTGATTTAATGGAAATTCAAGAGACCATGCCTCCTTCCTTTATCCTTCTTAACCACAAAGATGATGTCGTCAAGTGGCTCTGCCTTTTACTGATGGGAAGTTTACGGTTCACTCTACATGGAATGCTATTCGAGGGAGAGTACTAGATTGTGCTTGGCATAAGATTATTTGGTATCCTAAGGGCATTGGTAAACATGCCTTTATTGTGTGGTTGACTATTCTTGACAGGCTAACAACTCTTGAGAAATTGGCTGCTTGGGGTATTAGTGTTAATGCAACATGTGTTTTTTTGTAGAAATCACTTGGAATCACATGACCACCTTTTCTTTACTTACAATTTTACCTCTTCTATTTGGGGAAAAATTCTTGGACTGTGTTGCATCCAACGCCCCCTTAGGTACTGGCAGAATGAATTTACATGGGCTATTCATAGCCTTAAAGGCAACTCCTTTTGCACGGTTATCAAGAAATTGGCTTGGGCTTCTACTATTTATAATGTTTGGAAGGAAAGAAATACTAGGCTTCATGACAACACTTACATGAGTGCTGATCACATTGTGGACACTATTGTCAAAGATGTTCACTTCAAAGCAGCTAGTTTCAAAGGAATTCGAGATAATGATAGAAATAGGATTTTTTTTTTTTTTTTTTTTTTTTTTTGTTCCAATTGGGGTATTCCCCTACAATTTTGTCTTTGTAATTTTTGCTTACTGGTTGACACTTAACTTATACTCCCAAATGGGTCTTCTTATTTGGTAGTATCAGTTTTGTTCACTTCTCAACTTTTCTTTGAGCCCAAGGCTTGTAATGGCTTTTACTTTATTTATTTATTTTTATATACTCACCTTATAGAAAAAAAAAAAAAGGAAAGGAAAGAAAAAAAAAAGTCAAAGAAATAAATGCATTAGTTGTAGAAGAAAGAAAAGAAGAAAAGATAACGAAGAGAGAGGAAGGGAGAAAGGGACGTGAGAAAAGAAGGGAGAAAGAGAGAAGGAGAGAAGAAATAAATAGATAAGAAGAGAATGAGAAAGAAGAAGGAACAGGGAGGAAGCTGAGAGAGGCAGAGGACTGATTGTCTGTTACTGGAGCATGAGAGCTCCAATCTGACATCTGTGACTATGGATTTTATAATTCTTGAGCTGATCTATGGGCCTATTATTGTGGTTTTTCATTTTATTCACTATTTTTTAGGTAGGGGTTTAATTCTTGTACAGTGAATGATAAGTATTTTGATCCGTATATTTGATGGTGATATTATTTGATGTCATGAATTATGATGATTGATTTTATTGAGGTCAATATATTTGAGAATTGAATTATTATTGATAAGTGGATTATATTTAAAGTTTATGATTTGGAATTTGTATTATTTGATTTATATATTATTTTGAATATATAAATACTTGCATGTGATATTTGAAACATTATTTATTGTATAGGAATTGGATTTCCTGCTAAGCTGTTGTTTGCTCACTCCAATATATTTTCAAGTGATCACTGTTGGAGGCACGTAATAAAATTGGGGTCGAGATTTTGAGAAGTTATCGCGTACATTTATTTTTATTTAAAGTTGATGTAATTTTATTCATTTGGTTGGTCCAATGTATATTGATGATGATTTTTGGGTTAACCATCACTACCCGTAGCTGCACAATACTCTGTATTTTCAAAGGGAATTTTTTTTTGAAAAGGTTTATTTCTACGAAACTCATAAAAATTGTATGTGTTTATGTATATAAATTTTGGGACATTATAATTTATCACCCTCACGTAGTCGACCAATCCAAAAAAGAAATGAACCATGTTATATGCTAGCCCTACCGACCAGGGAGGGGATAAGTTGTTATAATTTTGCATAGGTTGTTCCAGACATAGTCCATCATCATACTACATACATTGTTTGTCCATTCTTACTCATTTTGTACATACCATTTTGTACCATTCACATATCAAGTCCAAGAGTATCCTACTCAGAACAACATAAATATACCTTAAATTTAACCTTAGGTGGTGTTTTCAAAACACCCATCCACTTTGGGATACGCTAACCCCGAGATTCATCATACCATCATGTAGATACCCAAATTTTGCCTGGCCACCTCCAAACAAAATTGGTCAACCCGTCAACACTGTAATTAGGTCAGGACACACTCCGTACCTAACTTTGTTTGCCTTGTCCTACCCATTAGGGCAAGGCCTCTCCTTAATCCGACCTCCAACTTCTGAAGCCTAAGGGCCAAGAACAGGCACGATGCCCGAAAACCCTAAATCGAACCTCTAACACAGCACTAGGGGGTTCGATTCCCAACAATCTTTGATTCGACGGTCAATTCCACCGTCAAATCTTCAATACAATATCCCTAGAGCGGTCTAAGATCATTTAATTAGGAATCAGAGGGCACAAACCCTCCAATCCCCAATTTACCCCAAATCGAACCCCTAAATCAGCACTAGGTGGTTCGATCTCGAACAATCCTTGATCTGACAGTCAATTCAACCGTAGGATCTTCAATTCAATATCCCTAAAGCGGTCTAAGACCATTTGATTGAGAATCAGAGGGCACAAACCCTCTGATCCCCAATTCACCCCAAATCGAACCCCTAAATCAGCACTTAGGTGGTTTAATTCCCAACAATCTTTTATCCGATGGATAATTCAACCGTAGGATCTTCAATTCGATATCCCTAGAGCGGTCTAGGACCATTTGATTGAGAATCAGGGGGCACAAACCCTTCGATCCCCAATTCACCCCAAATTGAACCCTAGGTGGTTCGATTCCCAAAAATCTTTGATCTAACGGTCAATTCAATCATAGGATCTTCAATTTAATATCCCTAGAGCGGTCTAGGACCACTTAATTGGGAATCAGAGGGTAGAAACCCTCTGATCCCCAATTTACCCCTAAATCGAACCCTTAAAACAGCACTAGGTGGTTCGATCTCCAACAATCCTTGATCTGACAGTTAATTGCTCTGTCAAATATTCAATTCAATATCCCTAGAGTGGTCTAGGATCATTTAATTGGAAATCAGAGGGTACAAACCCTCCGATCCCCAATTTACCCCAAATCAAACCCCTAACACAGCACTAGGCAGTTCGGTCTCTAACAATCTTTGATTCGATGGTCAATTCAACCATAGGATCTTCAATTCAATATCCCTAGAGTGGTCTAGGATCATTTAATTGGGAATCAGAGAGCACAAACCCTTTGATTATACATAGATCGCATCGACCATGTCAGATTGATGACGAGCTACCACGCGACCTCCCAATCCAATAGAAGGCTGCCATATGGCCCTGTGCCGCACTTGACACGTGCCCACTACTCGAATGACGTGGCCTCATTCCCTAATATTCTAAGGCACATATCTCACATACCTCTTAGAAAGTCGTCGATTTCACCCCACGAGGTTGCCGATATTGCTTATTACCTTTGCCTCGCCTCGCGATGGTACCAAGGTTTGACTCCGATATCGCCATTTTAAGTTGCTATCAGCCTATGGCATATCTCACCCATCTCCGGATGGTTACCTCCCTTATCGGAGATGCCCTTCTCCGGAAGGATGCCTTAACTCGCCATCTTAAGTCGCTATTAGCCTATGGCATATCTCGCCAATTATAAGTCACCAGTGGCCTTCGGCATAGCTCTTGCTTAGTGCCTTCTTTGACCTAAGTACCCTTGGTGAGTACTGTCACAGCTCATCGAGGCTGCTATCTCCGGATAGATGCCTCCTTTGTCGGGTTACCCGAGCTATCTCGGGGTGGGTCCTCGTGCCCCTTTCGGGTTGGATGCCTGCTGCATCACGCAGCGGGAACCAAGTTGTCGGCCTGACACGGTCCACTTGGAGTGCCACAGGGGCACTACACCTTGGCGCCATGCCTGCCCAAGTCGGGCAGTACCTAGGGAGCTCAATCTTGAGCTTGGTGTTTGGGCAAGGTCGTCGACCTTGACCCGGGTTCTCATTGGGATGGTTGGAGGATCTTGGTTTGGTGGCTAGAGAGAAGGTTCTCTAAGGTACGGGTCGCTCCCATGGCATTGGGAATTAGTGAACTTGCCTTAGTCAGTCTGATGGCAGTTGAGGGAACGCGACTAGTCACATCACCGCCTGACACTGGCATGGTCGCCTAGCCTGACACGGTATGGGCAACCATGCACACGGCACCGCCGCAGCAGGCCTATTCTGAGCCTAGACCTATTACCCCCATTACCCTATCTACCTACCTACCCTACTCACCCTGCTAGGCTACCCTAGACTCCACTACTATAAAAGGCTATCTTTGTCCTCATCCTTAAAAAAAAAAAGGAGGACCAAACGAAGAGAGACCAGACGAACCCCGTCGGTAACCCACCACTAAGGCCTTTTGCCCCTAACATTCTAACACTCCACCATAACATCCACTATTCAACATCACTATCATCATCAATACCATCCAACATACCACCACAACATCCAAAACTCCACAACAAGATCGGATTGCCATCAAGGAAGGAAGGCAGGTCGACCCTACTTCCTTACCTTCTCTCCAAATATACCTTCAAGGTTCTATTAGACTAGAACCCACCGGCTGAAATCACGCCTCGAGTTCACGGACCTCACTACCCTCTCATTTCTCTCATACTGCTATCATGCTGCTTCTCTCTCTCCTCTGACTTGGTCGCTCCAACCATCCTCTCACTTTACACCTTTAAGGACGAAGTTCTCCTCTAGGGAACTTTCTACTTTCGACAGTCTTCCTTCGTGTCGACCCACCAACGATCCCTTCCAAGGGGTCCTATGTTGATGACCCCCCCTTGGAGTGGCCCACTATAATTCCAATAGCTATCTAGCCACTTCGCATGGACAACCTCCATAGACTATGACCCATGTGGGCTCTATTGACTCCACGTCGATACTCCCCCATAAACACCCTCCAATCCCCAATATACCCCAAATCGAACCCCTAAATCAGCATTAGGTGGTTCGATTCCCAACAATCTTTGATCCGATGGTCAATTAAACCATAGGATCTTTAATTTAATATCCCTAGAGTGGTCTAGGATCATTTAATTGGGAATCAGAGGGCACAAACCCTCCGATCCTCAATTTACCCCAAATCAAACCCCTAACACAGCGCTAGGTAGTTCGATTCCCAACGATCTTTGATCTGATGGTCAATTCAACCATAGGATCTTCAATTCAATATCCATAGAGCGGTCTAGGACCATTTGATTGAGAATCAAGGGGCACAAACCCTTCGATCCCTAATTTATCCCCAAATCGTATCCCTAAATCGATACTAGGTGGTTCAATTCCCAACAATCCTTGATCTGATGATCAATTCCATCGCGGATCTTCAATTCAATATCCCTAGAGCGGTCTAGGACCATTTGATTGGAAATCAGAGGGCATGAGCCCTCCGATCCCCAAATCACCCAAAATCGAACCCTTGATACAACTTTAGATGGTTTAATTCCTCACCATTTTCTTATCTGATGGTCAAACCGACCGTTGGATCTTCAATTCAATCCCTCAAGATCAATACAGGACTATTTGATCGAAGATCGGGCCTCATCCGGCTCGCGATCAACAAAACCCTAATCACAAAGCCTTACAAGCATCATGCTTGCATCAGGACCATTCAATCCCACCCTAGAGAGTCTACTCTCCACTTTTTTGGTCCTAAACCAAGTTTAGGGACCCAAAGTTTCAATACACTTTGAAGATCAACGGTTGGAATCCATCCGATCGTCGATTGAGTGTGATTGCGCGATCGTATGGCCCCACGGTAGGGCGGGCCACCACCTTAGGCCCACCTAAATGGCCCCACACCTTCTAGAAGTGCAAACTGCCTAAGAAACACAAGTTCCCATGTGTGATGATGAGAAATCATCACAAATGTGGGATAAGTGTGCCCACGCTGGCTAAACCAGTGTGGGCAAATCTTATTTTCAGCTTTGCAGTATCCTGCAGCCACCTGCGGCCGTAATCCAACTGCTTGGATGGGACTGATTTCCACGCTGGCTAGGCCAGCATGGGCCACGCCTACCATGCTAGTATGGATAGGCAGTTTGCCCTTTTACCACTTTTGGACCATCTTGCCCTCATCAAATGAGGTAATTCCTTCACCAAACAAAGCCCAAATGCCCTCCATGTCCCATGTGACCATAATGCCCTTCCAAATGACCATTTTACCCCTAAAAGTCCAGGTTTTCCTATAAATAGCCCACATTTTTATTCATTAAAGATCCAATCCCGAACCAATTCCATCTCTTACACACAATACACACACCTTATATCCCTCACATCCATCATCCATTTTTGCATAAATCCCATCCTTTAAAGCATCCATCCATATATATATAAATCACCCCCAACCTCACTTAAACACCAATCTCAAATTCCATCCACTACAAAAAGCCTACCACACATCCTCTTACAAACCCTCTCCCACAAATTTAGGGGCTGTTCTTGAAGGAAAATCAGAAGGTAGAACCTCCCAATTAGCTTTGGGATAGAATAGGAAGGACACAAATTTTGCTGCAGTTTTGCTACAGAATGACTGTCAATTTCGTGTCTGCTGACTGGCCATTTCACGTCTGCTGACTGGTAACTTCACTGTTACCACACTTTTCTTCCCTAATTCACTCCACCACTTCCACCACCACTCCACCACCCTCCAAACACACTTAGAGCCTTCAAAGGAGCATCTCAAAGGGAGATTTTCAAGCCTAGGAAAGGAGAACCACTACAACAAAAATGATTATTAATGGCTTTAAATTAACGGCATACACCTGTGGAATGCCGTCGATGATACTTTTAACGACGTGCTTTTATTACACGCTGTGAATATCTCATAACGCGTCATCTTCTATGGCATACATTATAAAAATGCTGACAATGCACTTTATTACGGCGTGTAAGTACATGCCGTCTTTGGGTTAAACCTTTTACCAGGCTATTTCTTTCTCTTTTATGCGGTATTTGCTAAAAAATATTTCAAATAGTTTCATTTCCCCTCAGTCCCCACACTATCTCTCACTCTCTCAGATCTGAACCACCATCCCCTTCTCGCTCTTTCTCTCTCATGATCTGAATCTCTACTACGTCGATAGTCGCCATTCATGTTTGAACCACCTATCCCCTTCTCTCTTTCTCACAGATCTGAATCTCCACCACGTCGATAGTTGCCATTTAGATCTAAACCACCATCCCCTTCTCTCTCTCTCACAAATCTAAATCTCCACCAGGCCGATAGTCGCCATGGACAGTAGCTCGAGTCAGCGACTCCTCTAAGTTCTCCATTTGGGCAAAATCACTCCTCAGTGGGTTCTCTATATATTTCTTGAGTGAGTATTTTGTTTTCTGTTTTTCTTATACATTTTCTTGGTAACCAATTGCTCATCACGCACAATCGTCCCTATGAACCACCATCATCTCCACCATGCATAATCGTTCACGATCTCTTTGAGCCGCTATAATATCTTCTATGCACTAATCTGGTTGGATAACATTTAAGGTTTATGGTTAAGTAATCAAAGATCATTGATTATTGAAAGCACATTTGGGGGTTTTGATTTTTCGGTTAAATAATAAAAAATTATTGAAATTATTGAAATCAATTTGGGGTTTTTGGTTAAAAATTAGAAACTGTGGCTTATAGTTTAGCAATTAATTTTATTTATTATTTTCAAGTTGCTTTGGAGTTGCTTATTATGCTTCTTTTCATGTAGGATTTGATTTGTTATTGGGCTTCTTGGTTCCATAAGCCTAAAGTAGCAACATAATGGTTTTGTGGCTTTATACAGGTTTTTGACGGATTCGTAACTCTTTCTCCTATGGTTGCAGCTCCTCCATCTATAAAACCCCAGGTGGCTTTCCTCTCTAAAGCTAGTTATTATTGTTCTATGCAATTTATGATAATATAATTTCATTCAAGTGTTTTATGGGCATATATAGGGCTAACATGATGAAAGAATGTAAAAGTTTGCTAAATTAATCATTCAAAGGTTGTGTGGCTTAAAATTTTATAATTGTGGTTTAGAAGCATCCTATAAAATCTAGGTGTTTTATTTGGTCGGGGTAGTGAGGCTGTGTACTTTTTTAATACAACATTGAGGAAATAATTATTTCCTGGACATGTGCAAAGAGCTCGTGTCTGCTCTTGCCTTGATATATTTTGGAATGATTCTCTACTTTGGTTCCTTTATTCTTGCCTAGCTTATTGGTGTTTGATTTCAAGCTTGTGAGAAGCATTCTGTTGTTGGGCGGTGTCTTTATTAATATGTGATGTATTTGAGCATTTAGGTTACTTGAGGTTTGTATCTATTGGTCATAATGGGGTACACTTGTTGTGCTATTTTGTTGTAGTGTGGATTTATGATGTTTTATTAAAAAATTTTGAATTGTCTAGTGTGAATCCTGGATGCCCAAGTTGGTTCATGATATTTGGTAATTTTTATTATGATGGCAGATCCCTGGGATTGGTATGGATACACAGGATACATTACCATCGGTCTTGCTTTTCTTTAACAAGCAAAGGTTTATCTTTAATACTAGAGAGGTAAACATTAGATAATAATAATTAGAGGAACTTTGTGTATTTATATTTGATAGGTAATCTGATATAAACAAAGCAAAATAATAGCAAAAAGAAACAACAACAACAATAGAGAAAATTCTAGTGATACTTCGAAGGATAATTTGAAGGTTTCTGAGGGTTCAAAAACCTGATTACATTCATGTTTGAGCACGTCGCGGCCAAGCCACTGATAACTATAGCTTAGCTAAAAGAGTAAGAAAGGATTTCTAATCTATTTTATTTCTTTTTATGGACCTCCCCTGTTTTTTATTCTTGTCTAATTTATATTTTATCTCTATGCATGTTATGCAGGTGAGAAGCGAAAAATCAGTGAGAGGATGAAATATCTGCAAGATTTAGTACCACGGTGCAACAAGACCACAAGAAAGGTTGGAATGCTCGACGAAATCATTAACTATGTTCAATGTCTACAAAGACAAGTAGAGGTAATAGACCCATTAATCTTTGTACCCTTTTTTCTTCTAATTATTTTAGTCATGTTCAAACATTTTACGTATCTTTTTTACGTTGGGTCTAATCTTATCAATATCATTAATAGTTCTTGTCAATAAAACTCTCTGCCGTGAATCCTAGGCTCGATTTCAACATCGATAATTTCTTTGCAAAAGAAATAAGGAAAAACATGCCTCAAAGTAAGAATTAAGCACACATAAATACATACTAGCCCTTAAAATTTCTTGTGTTAATCATTGTTGGCTCTTATTTTAAACAGGTATTCCCTGCTTGCATAGCCAATTTCCCCACAATCGAGGCAGTATAATCGAAAATGGCTAATCCTGCCTTGGTCCAGTTTAATCAAATGCTATAAGTAATGTCCTGTTATGGGTTGGAAATGGGAATGACTAATACTCTAAATAAAACCAACCCATATTGTCATGTAAGATTGAATAGCACTTCTCCAACACTAGCTTCTACTAAAATCTTGGGTTTAAGCCAGGACTTAATCCATTTGCTCTGTTAGCTTGTGGGTTTTTCAGGATATTGTTAGTAGGTGTTCTCAATCAATATTAGAGTGTAAGGGATGTGCTTTGTGTGATTTGGATGATGGACCTTTGAAGGTAAGTTAGGCATTTATGAGGTAGAAACATCTCGGAAAGCTAGGAGCTAGGGTTCTTTGGCTTTTAGTTTTGATAGCTAGTTCATATTCTAGGATCTTCTTGTATTGTGTATTCATGACTCTTTAGCTTTGTGTTTTTTTTCTCTTAATGGATTATGTAATATATCTTTCTTTCTTTCTTTCTTTCTTTCTTTCTTTCTTCTTGAAGGATAGAAGGGTTTGTTTGATGAGGGAGTGTTATTGTTTGAATGAGATACAAAAATGGCAGGGGTAGAAGAGGTTAGGTTTTGAACATAAAGTACTGAGTTCTGTCGATTACGCTTCAAGAGAAGGCTAGTAGATGCATACAGATTCCTATGTAAGGAGAAAGACATGAAGCGTGGCTTCTCATAGTCTAGAAACCCCATTAGAAAGTAAGGATTGAGATATCACTAGCATCAACATATCTAGAAAATTGATAGCAAAAAAAAATTTATTTGATTATTATGTCAATTTTTATTACATTACTTGGATGATCAAATAATAAATCTAAGCATGATATAAGAAAATATGTGAGAGTAGATTATTAGAGTATTGTGTAGTTGAATTTTATCTTATATTGGGATATACAAAAGGATGATAAGAAGGGTTGTCTTTCTTGCAGGTATCAAGCGAAACGAATGAGGATAGACTATTTCATAGTTTCAGAGAAATTGAGATCGGATTGTTGCATGTGAGATGCTGGGCAAGTGATTGAATTACAAAGCGCGATTTATTTATTGTTGCATGTGTCTATACTGCTTTGTCTCTAAAGAAGAAGTTCGATGCAGTAGGTGGCAATAGTTTTGGCCATTAAAAAATTTGAAGAAGGTCAGGGTTGCTTTGGACACTATTCTCGAAGATTTAGACACATCAAGTATCACAATCCAAGATCATTGCTGCACTTCATTAGTCAAAGATTAGTGGACTCATCAGAGACTGCCACTTCCCACACATTGGTTTCTCAATCTAATATCAACCATCCATGATAGCAAACATGTTGATTATTCAAGTGCTTGCAAAATCTAATCCAAGAACCTGCTGATTTTCTTAAAGTTGGTGGAGATGGACCTTTTTTTTTTTTATTTAGGAATATGTGAATTTCCATTGTTAGCTAGTATGCAATAGAGATTGATATTCTATTTTTGTGGATCTGATGTTGTAGACCCATTTTGTACCGGTTGTCATCTTAAGTCCCGTGGCCCCGATGATGAGTTTAGTGTGATTATTTACGGATTATTCTTGAAGAATTAGTTGGAATCACAGCATGAGATTTTTGGTTAAAATGAAAGGAAAATTATTTTATTAAATTAGCCATTTTTATCATACCACTAACACGTGTACGTATGTGATGAGTGTGTGTACGCACATACGATACATATGCATGCGTGTTAGCGGTCAGTCTCCTAATTTTTACAAAAGACAATTTCCTTTTCCTATTTAGATTAGAAGTCTTTTATCATTATAAAATACCTTTTGATTATTCTCCAAAGAAACCTAGTCTAGGAAGGAAAGGGAAACTCCAGATTTCAGCTATAAATACTCTTTTAATGCCTTAGAGATAGGGGGAGGAGAATAGGGTTTAGAGGGAGTGAAATTCGTTATAATTCAGCAGCAGATTTTTTGAAAACCAACAGTCGTATTTTAATCATAACTTTTTCATCCAAAGTCAGAATTTGATGAAATTGGTCTTGTTAGAAAGATAATTCAATTCTCTACAACTTTGTCTTTCACGAGCTTTGTCCAATTCCAACGTTTTCATACCCAAAAACGCGATTGAAGTTGCTGCTGCTGCAAAGTGACGAAAATCAACTTTCTTTTCTCTTGTTCTCTTTTTTGTTTTCTATTTCTTTTCAAAGTTGAGTGAGTTTTGATCTCTTTGCTGTGATACCACTTTGACGAAGAGGAGGATTTATGTTGGTTTGATTCAATCTAAAGACCTGAGGAGTCACGAACAATTACAGAGTCGGTAAATTTACTTTTATTTAGCGTTTATTTTAGTTCTTCTTTTTATTATTTTTATTTTATTTTATTTTTGTCTAAAGCATGATTAGCATGATTTAGGTTTAGTTTTTATATTTGCATTTATTTGTTTTTAGGTTTAGTTTTATTTTATTTATTTTGGGATGCATGATGTAGACTGATATATGAGTTCTGTGATTTTGCGTGAAATGCCTATTAGGTGCGTACGCATATATCAGTGATGCGTACGCACCAATCAGTGATGCGTACGCACCTTACCTCGGCAGACAGATTGTTTGTTTATTATTTTATTTAGTTTTGTTTTTAGTTGATTAGTATTTGGTTGGTCTTTTGTATATTCTGATCTCTGCTTTCTAATATATTCTTTTATTCTCTTTTCTTTATTTATTCATTATTTTGGTTATTGTGTGTGCCGTTATTATTGCATAATTTAGGGTCAATTTTAATTGAGCATTTAGATTAATTAAAGCCATTAATCATGTGTGGGGGCCGGTTCCGATCGGGCGTGGCTGGGTGCCTAACACCTTCCCAGCGACGTACCCTAGCTCCGAACCCGAATCTCTGGTTATGACGAGCTAGACCCTGCTAGGGTTCACTCGTTCCCAATATTGGGTGGCGACTCCTCTCCGTGTTAGTCCTTTGAGGCTAATCCGTATTCACGAGCTATGTGGTATTTAGGGCGTGGCGCTCACAGATGTATGTACTAGATATTCCCATCTTTTTTTTTTTTTGTTGAATTTTTCATTTCAAGTAGGTTTAATGAAATAGAGAACTCTTTATAATTCTATGTGTTTTGGATTTGAATGAGCTTACTAGTATTGTTATAGTTGCCATTATCATTATGCCATGAAAATTCAATTAAGGCATACCATAACAAATGTCGTGAATAATCTATAGTCCATAAGTGAAACTTGTTTATGGCATGCAATTGCAAGTCGTAAAAGGGTATTTAAGCGTGCAATTGTATACCGTAAAGACTATTTACGGCGTGCAGTTGTATGTCATAAAAAGCTATCTACGACGTGCAATAGTATGCCGTAAAAGACCATTAATGGTGTGCAATGTGTGCTGTGGATAACATCTGACTTTCCACGGCATTGCACCCTATGGCGTGCGGGGGTATGCCATGAAAGCTCATTAATGATGTTTTTTAAACGTCGTAAAAAGCCATTTTTCTTGCAGTGAACTCAAGCCTAACTTGGTCAAAGCTAAGGTGAAATCACCTACACTAGGTGAGCTTCCCTTTTAAAATTCATTCCTAAGTTTTTTTTAGTTTAATTTCCTATTAAGCTCATTATTCATTGCAGCCTCAATATGTGATTGTCGCCCTCCCTATCTTTGCCCGAGTACGTACATGGGCTTCCTAACACGTGTCGTGAAAGGATCAAAGTCTTGTATGGTGGGTTAAAGGTAGGGAGACCCTAAACCACCCTTTGCATGCAAACCATTCCAATAGGTTGCTAGCACCCACTTTTCATTTTCTTTTGCTGCATGCGAGTTTGCGTTTGTGATGTGTGAAATGGAAATTTAAGCATACCAAAAGGTTGAAATGATGTTTCAATAAAATCAAATTTGGCAAGGTTAGGTTCATGCATGCATGCATATTGTTTACACTAACCTTTTCTTGTTTCCTTGTTGGTAATCATAATCAACTTGAACATAAAATAATCCCCTTTGCTACGGAGCTTATCGGACTTAAATGAATATCCCCATGCTTGGATAAATGGACAAATACAAGGACTTGGACAAATCCATTCAAAATAGGTTACTAACTTCTAACTTACTAAACATGGCTACGACCCCTACACCCTTTTGATATGAGGCGCAGTAGGCTTTTTTTCTTTTTCTTTACGGCTACGGCCCCCTATACGCTCTTGATATGAGGCGCAGTAGGCTTCTTTTTTTTTCTCTTTCTTTTATTTCGAGGTTGAATCCTCCGGGTTGTGGTCATTGTGACTCTTGTCTCTAAAAATTCTAACTACTAACTTCTAGAAGCTATGGCTTTTCGCTACCCTCTAGGTTGTGGTCGTTGCGACTCTTTGCCCCAATATTTGAGTACTTTTTCCTTTTATAGTCACCTAGCCCTTTTACTTCTTATACATATACTTGTGTTTTTTCAAAGCAATAAACATCGCATTCATGAATTCCAAACCTTGCCAAGGTTGATTATGTTTATATATCTTTTGACATCTTGATATGTTCATCTTGAAATTTCATGCTATGTTGATATTTCGATTCTATTCCCATGTGAATAAGGTTCAACTAATGTCTTGAGGTAAACTATCATGTTATGGATAAAAGTTTATAGCATCAAATGCTTAAAAACTCATCCATAGCATAATAGCTTATCACCATAAAATGGATTTAATTAATTGACCCGCCAGATTCCAATAAATCACCCTACCCCGAGTCCAGGGAACTCTGCATGTCCCTATGTCACGTAGTAAAATCTCAATCCTTAGGAGATCTAATTGATTGCATTTTTATTCAATTAATTCAAGTGCGCACCAAGATTGGATTTAAATGCCTCCTAACCATCTTTATGCTTCAGAAGCTCCAAGTATTTTTTCAAAAAGTCTTTTAAAATTGAAAGTGATTCTTTACATCTTAAATCCTTGCTGAAAGATCCATACCTGCATGGGACCATTTTCCCACAAATCCTTTTTGACAATATTACCATCTTTATTAAATACAGATTTTGATTCCAAAAGAGTTTCACGTCGTTATGTAAATTGTTAACGCATGCATCATTTTTTAATTGACGAGTTCAATCCAAGAAAGACTCGAATAAATCTTTTCATTAAAAGGGCATGTGCTCTCTTTCCAAAAACATCATTTTAGAAGTCAATTTTCCAAAACCATCCTTCCCTGCAGGATCTCCTTTCTAGTATGGATTGAGAATCATAAAGTTTCACTTTTACTTTGTTTAAACCAGATTTCTTTACACTTCAAAGTGTTCTTTTCCCAATTAAATACATTTTTCTTCCTTCAAAAGGAACCCCTGCCTTCAAAAGGCAATCTTTTCCCTTCAAAAGGGAACACCCCCTTTATTTCAATAGCTTTCAAAAAGCATCCTTTTCTTACCTATTCCATCGATTTCAAAAGCCTCGAGCTTTCTCAGGATCCCAAAGAGGTTCGCACTTGATAGTAATTCTTTAAAAATGGATTCACATCATTTCCATATCCATCTTTTCATAAAGGATTGATTTTTACCACTGCATAAGGATACTTTAGAGTTAATCAATTTGACTTAAGATACCCATGAGAAGGAAGGCGAATTTGTGGTCTTTTCAAAAGGTTCTCATTTTACAAAACCTTAAGGCACACTTTCCCAAACATCAACACTTTCAAAAAGACTTTATTCCAATGCCTTTAAGGATTACTTTTCCAAACAACGAATTCACCTACCCCTTCAAAAGGGTATTATTCTATGTCAAATTATTCATATAGGAAATCAACAATATCAAATGGAATTTTAAACAGAAACATCATCAAAATTGGAAACCGTTGGTTTCCAACGGGTGATGTGGGGTGCCTTACACCTTCCCCACTCATAACTAAACCCCCTTACCCTCAATCTTTAGTTTTACAGATCATTAGGAGTCATTCAATTTCCAAATGGACCTCAAATGGACCTCTTTGATGATAAGGCCTCAGATGGGCTTATTTTGGGATCTCACCAACTGTAGGATGTCCAATCGCTGTCCTCAAACCCTTGATTGGTGGCGACACCATAGCCTTGATAATTCTAGCTATATTTGCATACCTAGGACAGTCAAGGCGCCCTTGAATTGAATCCATCTTATTCAACACCACCCACCAGAAACAGATGCCCCAGGGTCGTCCGAAATCATAGGAAGGGAAACATCCCATCCCTTTTTTGGGGTAGCGACACATCAGTCTAGTTGCTGTTCGTACCTTTGTCAGAGGTTGGTCTCTATTGCCTTCATGCATACATAGTCCAGGCTGGTACCATTCCATTAGGCGATTTTCTAGTCTATTATTACATAGTATACACATATAGTATAGAGTCATATTAGCACCATTGTGCTGGTTAATCGTCGAGTCCATGTACATATACTGTTCATACAGAGTCTAGGCTAATATCATCATGCTGGCTGATTTTTCCATTCACTTGGGTCTCATATACATATACATTGTTCATATACATACAGAGTCTAGACTAATACCATTATGCTAGCTTATTTTCTCCCTTTTTTTTTTTTTTTTTTTTTTTTTTTTTTTTTTTTTTTTTTTTTTTTTTTTTGCGTTTACCTATTCATTGTGTATATCCATATGTCCATATAGTTTAGGCTAGCGCTATTGTATTAGCCAAATCTCAATCTACCACTCATCAATGCATCCCATGTTCATACATCATTTCGAGTCCAAAACACCAAGAGTACCTTACTCGAATGGTGTACATACAACCTTAGATTTGGCCATAGGAAGTGTTTTCATAATACACACCTATCTTAGGGTATGTTTACCCTAGGTCTATCATTCTGTACATCCATCATATGTCAAGTATACGCATCACCATGCATTCTAGTGCTCACCGGCATCATTACGCTGGTCATTTTGTTTAGTCCATGTTTTCATGTTGAGTCGACCCTAAATCAAGGTCACTTTTACATAGCATATGCAACCCCAATGAACACTAGGGCAATTTTGAGTCCATTTCCCCATGTTCAGTTGGAATTTTGGCCAAGTTCTATCCCTGCGTTTACATAGAGTCAATTACTTTTCATTTAAGGAGTCAAGCATTGCATCATCCACATACCCTTCATCTCCCTAGTGTACACTGAGGTAGTTTTTGAGTCTACATTTCATTCATAGGTTGGAATGCTAGCCAAAGTCCAACAAAAGTTTCATTCATTTGAAGCTTATTAGCTTTAAATAGGAATGTCACCTTGTATCCATACATTGCATAATCCCAAATGGGATAGGTTTGAGTCAACACAATGCACATTTAATGTCCGTCCCTAGTGCACACTGGGGCAGATTTTTGAAGTCTTTTTCTGCATTCACTTGCAACACCATGAGTCTAGTTTGTTTGCTCCCATTGAGCAAATATTTTCTCTTTCTTTCACATAAGGCCATGTTCCATAATTAGGACTTTTTTTTTTTAACATAGTTAATACATCACATGTACATATCACTTGCACCCCCAGTATACACTGGGGCAGATTTTGAGTTTTTATCATTTCCTTATAATAGCGCCCATCCGATTAATATGAGTTGTATTTATCTAAGCACCTTTTATCTCATATTAAACTTTCAATTTGTATTGTAGGAGGAGATAACTATCAATTCAATCATAGCTTCCCCAGAGAGACCAATAAGTTCTTGATCCATCCTCAGGGGTTCGAGACGTAGTTCGGTTCGAATAAGAAGTCTCGTAAGAACCCAAGAAGAGTCACCAACTCATGGCCTTTCTCCCAGAACTGCTATGCTAAGTCCATCACCGACACCCCCAAGAGCAATATCACTGATAATGGCTGACAATCAAGAATCGACTCATCTTTCCGGAGTTGTGGAGCTTCTGACGCCATCGAGCTATTTCCAAAAATGGGTGAGCTTTTGCCGCCGATGAGAGATCGTGAGTGAGAGATAAAATGATTGAAATTGGGGGTTAAGGTTAGGGTGAGAGAGAGAGAAAGAGAGAGAGAGACGAAGGAATAGGTAGGAAATTAGAATATATGGAGAAATCAATTAAAAGAAATGGGTTTTGGGTCTAATTCTAACCTAACTCGAAAATCGGACCTAATTCTATGTTTAAAAAGGTATTTAGTGGAGATAGAGGTGAGCCGTCGGATAGAAAGAGATGTATAACTTAAAAACTCTTACACTAGGTGTCAATGGAGCCCTCCCTTTTAATATATGCTTTATCTCTTCTACGATAAGTGATCATTTGATGCTCTTTATGCCATTTTAATTTTAATGGACATGAATGTGCATCTTTTGATATTTTTAGCTCGTTTTAGTAAAAAATTTAATGATCATTAGCAACTTAACACATTAATGCCTTGTTATGATCAAAATCTTTTGGTTTTGAAACCTTAGGACTAACATAAAAACTTTGTAAAATATTGTGATCAACTAATTTATTTTATTGCATTTAATTTAAGCTCAAATGTGGTTTTTGAGACTAATGTCTTAAAGAAGAAGAAGGTTTTGGATTCGACTTTTCATTTTCTCTTGATGTTATCCATCAATTAGGTTTGTATTAAGCATTAACTGATATAGAGTAGGGCATGGCCTTATTTGTGTTTCATAGATTAATCAAACCAAAGGTTTGGAGACCATTGTTAGCTAATATAATATATATAGGAGAACAATCAAGTGAGCATGTGCCGATACAAGATATTAGCTTTGGTATTGGGGGTTGTACGTACCTCGTGCATTAGTGGATAATGGGGTATATTAGGCCAATACAAGGACTACAACCCCTAATGTATAGTGCTGATATAAGTTGGGTGAGCACATGCTCACTTGATTAAGACTATATCTATATATATATATATAAGTGTGTTAGGATCAACATACACAATTTTTTACACAAATTCTTACACAATTTTTTAGATAACCTATCTTCCATTCATATTTTGCGAAACCCATTATTGGATTATATAGTCTTTTCACATAGGTCATGCACGTAAAAATTCAAATTAATCCGAGATTAAAAGTTGCTTCATCTATAAATGTGAGATTTTTAGTGATTAAAAAGATAAGTTTTTGGATTGAATGGCAACAAGTCTTGGATCAACTTGGATTTTTGTGTGCATGACCTATGTGGGAAGACTATCTAATCCAATAGTGGGTTTTGCAAAATATGAATTGGAGATAGGGTATCTAAAAACCTGTGTAAGAATTTGTGGAAAACATTGTGTATGTTGATTGTAACACCCGTCCCATTAAATTAGTTTAATTATGTCATTAATTTATAATTTTTTGGTTTATATCTTGCATGTGCTTAACACGTGAGATTTATGATGTTATTAATGATGCATGATATGTGGTTTATTGTCATTTGCATTATGTGAATGATAGATGAGTACGAATTGCATTTATACACGTTTTGGCTCGTTATTGGGCAAATTCAACAAAGGGTGGTTGATCGGGCCTTGAGGCCGATCTCGATCAGAGGCCAATGCTGTTTTGCTACTATCTAGGTCGATCAATTAGGCCTTTAACCCCGATCGATCGGGCATCATAGATTCTTCAATTTTTTTTAAGGTTTCAAATGATGCATGTACCCCTATCCTTTTAAAACCCACTCTAAGCCCGACTTACACTCATTCTTGTTGGTGTTTTGAGTGTGTTAGAGAAAAGAGAGAGAAGGCTTGTTTAGAGAGAGAAAATCTCATTTTTCTCTTGCATGCGTGAGTTTTCTTTTATATGTGTGGGTTTTCTAAGCGTAATTTGTGGTTTGTTATTGCATTCTAGTCTTGGATTTCAGCCATTTCAACACATTTTCTTTACACATTACACATCATACTTGAAGTAGGTGTAATTTTCATGAGTTTTAACCTTAAGAATGATAATGGGTTAGGAAATAAGCCCATATTTGTTGAATAAAATATATATTTGTGTTATTTATGAGTTTACATGATTTTTTATGATATTATCATGTATATTTTGTAATGCATGTACTAGGGGTCTAGTTTACATAACCCTATATTTAGGAATATTACATTTGGGAATATATGGGTTGATATATTTGTTATATTTTAGTTTATTTTGAATGTATATGTATGTAAATTATTGTTGGTCTATATTTTACATGCTTTACATAGCCCAACATATTGTATAATTATGAAATAATTATATATTGTTGATTCTTGGATATATTGACATGCATAGAGATTTATATATTTTCTCATAACATTTATTGGCATGAAATGCATAAAATGGACGTACTTAATTAAATACTTAGTATAAGTATTAGAAGAGGTCATTAAGTATGGTTTACTTGCGATCAAGGGATTAAGCTGTGTTCTCCATTCCTTTAGTCTTGGGTTGCTTGCGGTCTTAAGAAAGGATATGTTGTTGTTGTGCTTCCAAATTGAGACAACTTACAATCCTAGGTAGGGATGACAGTTTTGTCATTATCTTGGAGGTTGGATTTAAATCCTCCATTTGGCAACAAAGACTCCTGCAAGAGTGGTTGGTAATTATAAAAATAATTAATTGGATATGAGTCGCATATCATTCATGGCATGTATGGATTTTATTATGTTTAAGCATGATTTATCCTGATTATATTATCATGCTTTGGTTATTTTCATATGAAAATTATATCTATTGAGTTTTATACTCACTCCTATATTTTATAAACCCTTTTTAGATGATTTCATAGTTGGGAAGACCTCGCCTTGAGGTGTTTTGCTTATGACTGAACTTAGTTAATTGTCAGATCATTTTGGAACATTATTATGATCTTGAACAATTTTAATATCATGGTTATATATTAACTAAATACTTTTGTATTTGGCCAATGGGTACTGAACATGAAATAACTTATGAATTGTAATATTTTATTACTGTACGTTTCTTTATAGAGTTTATTTAGCATGTGATGATACCAATGCTGGATGATAAGGGATTTTTATGATTAATTTAAATAGGTTTTATCATGGTATGTCCCTTATACGTATGGGTCATGCCGATATTTTTATTGAAATAATAGTTTTCTTACACATGTCATCCACATATTTTCCAAACGAATTTCTTAAATTAAACTAAATTTATTGTAATTGATCACGGCTTATATATTTGGGTTGTAACACTGATCCTGATCCAATATAAATTTATCTAATTAAAATAAAACTCTTACAACCAACTAAAAGGGATTCTCAGTAGACTAAATTCCTGACTTCGACACTACTTTCAACATCTATAATCAAACATACTTAATAACGAATGAATGGTGAGATTGAGGCTACTTTGTTAGGTGTACCTTATAGTAAAAATTATAAAATAATTTTGTGTGTGTTGGGGGGGGGGGGTGGTGTTTGGGGGGAGAAAGTTTTGGTTTGATGTCTATAGTAAAAATTATAAAATAATTTTGTGTGTGTGTTGGGGGGGGGGGGGGTGTTTGGGGGGAGAGAGTTTTGGTTTGATGTCTATAATGGCTTTAGCAAAACAAAACCAGTTTTAGTTTCACAAATTTGGTAGACCCTTTGAAGTTGGTTCTATGATAAAATTTCGAGCTTTTCAATGTGCTATGACACTATAGTAAAGAGAATCCAAATCTTATGTATCCCATTAATGTCCCAAGTCCATGTCATCACTCGTAGAAGATGCCACACCTTCTTAAATTTTGCGTTATTCTTTTGTTAGTTATTAGAATGAGAACTGAAATTAAGATATTGGTGGAAAAATGAAAAAAATGCGAAGGGAAAAAGAGTAATGCTATGTACAGACCCTATGTACATCACTCAAATACAACACCTTACATGATAGCTATTGGTATGAACCAAAACTCCTTTACGTTCTTTTTTTTTCTTTTTTTCCGTTCTCTTTGCTTTTCACTCCATCAGTCGATGGTCTGACAGTCACTCTTTCTCTCTTCCTTTGTCTCTCCATCTCCATCCTCGTTTCTTTTATCCTCCATCTATATCTCCGTCCTTAAACTTTCCCTCTTCGTCCATCTCCATCTCCATCTTCATCTCCGTGTCTTTATTCCTCCATCTTTATCTGTTTTCCTCCGTTTCACTGGCGACTACAACAAAGTTCGATGAGTATCTCGCCGGATCTGAGACTCCACAACTCGACGAAACCGTTGTGAACCCAGATCTGAGCCTCCATCTTTGCCGAACTAAAGCTTTTTCGTATTGCCAGATCTGATAATTATCTAGCCAGATTCAAGCTTCCACAACCCAACGAAGCCCTATTAACCCAGATCTGAGCTCGTTCTTCGCTGGATCTGAAGCTTTTCTCCTCGCTAGAATGTCAGATATCCACATTGGAGCTATGGATTGAAATTTCACAGATAAATTCAAAATTTATCACAAATAATTTCAGTGATAACGAAAATTTTCAATGATAAATTTTGATTTCATTTGTGATCAATTGGATTTTATCTATGAAAATTTTGAATTTATCTTTTATAATTTTCGTGTTTTGTGTTAAGTTGAGCGAATTTATCAGTGAATGACTGAATTTATCTGTGATATATTTCTTCATTATATCTATGATATATTGAATTTATCTGTGATTTTTTCTCGAATTTATGAGTGATTCTTTGATTTTATTTGTGTATGTCTCTATTATCAATGATCTCATCCATGGCCATGGTTGCCATGACAAGAGACGTTGGAAGCCATGGCCATGGCTCACTCAACGTAACCAAAAAAAAAAAAAAAAAAAAAAAAGAAAAAATAAAAAGAAAAGAGAAAGAGAGAGAGAGAGAGAGAGATAAGGGAGAGTGTTCATGAGAGAGAGAGAGAGAGAAGGGGAGGTGTTCGTTGTAGAGAGCAGGAAGGGTTAGGTTTCGTCGGAGAGAAGCTCGTGCAAAGAGATTTTTATTTTTATTTATTTATAGATTTTCCCATTTCACACTTGTTGGCTTTTGTTGGGTTGTGACGTGGGTTGGGTTGTTGACGTGGGCAAGGTGCTGCACAAAAGCTATTTCTTATAGCGCTGCGCAGGGAAAAAATACCATGAAAGAAGAAAAACATAGTTTTGAAAACCCACCTCCTATCTCTTTCATCTTTCTACTGCCAATTTCATCCTCAATTGTTGACCGTTCTACCAACTCCAACAATCAAGTGGTTCCCCTCTCAACCCCATCAAAAATAATTTTCATCAAATATGATTTTCATAAAATCCATTTATTAGTACTATCGAAATATAAGCAAAAATCAACTTTTTTTTTCTTTTTTGGTAGATAAAAAATCAACCTAATTAAATTGCCATTTAGAACACTTTGTCTGACAATAACTGTCGACCAACAAGTACTTCCCCTCGCCCTACCCTAACATAATCCGGTTATAATTTGAGTACAATAATTTCAGGAGTGGTTTTGAGCTGTTTTGGAGTTTGATGCCCAAGATATCAACCCCGAGTTCGTCTTGTTTAAATTTTCTGGTTTTTGGCTTTGAGCTAATTCTAGCGGTGTCATATTTTTGGAGCTTCTTTTGTTTTTTGCTTTTATTGGGACTATGGTGTATTAGATGGGAGATACATCGTTTATATTTGGTTGTGTTTTTTGGTATGGGCTGACTTTCTATTGGGCGGTTTTTGGATTCTGTAAGTTGTAGTCTATTTTCAACTCCTTGTTGAGAATTGTTTGACTAGGTGGTCATTTGGGATGATTGGTGTTTTTTGGTTTGAGTAGATTGTATTTGTTTCATATATCTCATTTTCTCTAATTAATAAAATTTTCTTTTGTTGACCAAACAAAAAAAAAAAAAAAAAAAAAAAAAATTCATTGGTCTGTACGAACATGCCAAATGAAGCCCATAGTGGTGTTTTCTTCAAAATTAAATGTATTTATTTATTTATTTATTTTATTTTTTTGGTGGGGGGGACAATATAGGGTATTTGTACGTTTATTCTAGTTGGGCTTGGGCTAGACTAGTCCCAATGGATGTACGAGATCACCCATAAATCATGTTCATCAAGATATCAAAATTCAATCTTAAGAGCACTAGTTCATGAGCTTGTGACCACTGACCAACTTAACTACCCTAGAGGGTTGAGCTAACTAGAGTATGAATACCTCGATGGAAGTGGGTGAAAATTTTCGTGAATGCTTTGGCAGTTTTGTCCTTTGTTTTGCTCTGAAATGACAATGTGTGAACATAATATTGTATGAAATTGATGGCTCGGTCCAGTTGACGTCTACGGTGTAATCCGGCCGGTTGTAGTGGGCTGTGAGAGAGAGAGAGAAACTACTTAACGATTGGAGATTGGCCGGTTGTTAGCGGTAGAGGGATGAGATAACAGGGTATTCCTTTTTTCCATTCATTTTCTTTTCTTCATTCGGCCAAAGTTTCTACTTTCAAATTCTCATTTTATTAAAACTATCGGAACGATGACACTAAAGTTAAGGAGCGCTCAAAATAAGCTACGCGGCACCTTCTAAATGCACACGGAGCAGCGACATTAATGAGATATAGAATATTTGTATTAATTCAAAGTAGAGAATAGAATATTACTCCTTAGTCCAAAAGAAAAAAAAAAAAAAAAGAAGAGTAGAATATTACTCATTTGAAAATGGAAACGTACAAGTAAATGACGAATATAAAAGCATATACGCTATGTTTGGATAAGGAATTTCTAGATGGAATTTGCTTTTGAGATGGAATTTGTAAAATTTTTAAAAGGATTTTGTCCATCTCATCCTTATAAAAATTTTACAAATTCCATCTCAAAAGCAAATTCCACCTTGAAATTCCTTATCCAAACATAGCGTATTTGTTTTCGTGACCTCAATGGCAGATAAATAGTCCGTGAATCGTGTAATATTTGAAGGCTAGCTTCCCATGCACAATTGAGAAAACTGAATGGAACCTAGGGAAGAAAGGCAAAAAAACATTACGCTATGTCTGAATAAAGAATTTTAGGTGAAATTTATCATTGAGATAGAATTTGTAAAATTTTTATAAGGAACTATCCAAACATAGCATTATAGATTTCTTGTTCTGAATCACAGGATTTAGCTGTACAAGCAGTACTTTGAACCTACCTAATATATATAAGAACCTATTTGCTTACTGCTGCTCTATTTTCTATTTAAGTGAGTCTTGAAACCTGTAAACAGAACTTTAGTATATATCTAAATGAAATGTTTAACAGAGAACCCAAACTTGAGAAATAGAACCCCCCCCCCCCCCCTCTCTCTCCCCCACAAAGCAACAGAGAGAGAAGTTGTGTGCCAAAGCTGTCTCACTTCCTTTGTCTTTCGATCAAGTGGAGATTTTTAAATGATGGTGAAAACATCTCAAAGGGCATTGTTGCACCTCTCTTCATACCAATTCTTCACACTTTGAAAAAAAAAAAAAATGATAAATCTATCACTACATCAATTCACATGACAGATGATGTGGAGCAATCTGTCACTTAAGTTCATAAAAAAGTTGATACGGAGAGTTGGTACAAGTAATATTTTACTTAATAGTTTTTACTAAATGGAATCCTCTAGTGATATAATAAAATGTGTTCTCCGAAAAGTTTCTCTAGAATGCATTCCCCGAAAAGTTTCTCGAAATGTGTTAGTAGAATTGTAAAATAAATAAAATACTCCATATGTATATCAATTGTTTCTCACTTTTTGGAAAACTAATGTTAATAAATACCAAAAAAAAAAAAAAAAAAAAAGTTCTCACATACTTTAGAGAGAGAGAGAGAGTCCTCACAAAATTCCAAAAATTCTCTAGTATCCAAATTTATCATGAGTGAGGTTACTACATTCTTCATGATGGAATTCACTAAATAACATATTAATTAAGTCGAACAGGGTAAGAAATTTATATGATTACATTAGAACCAAATGGCGGAAGTTAACGAATATTTTGAAAGAAAATCTACTCCTAAGTCCCGGCACAAACATCGACAAATATATTATCTAGATAATTAAAAAAAAAAAAAAAAAACGAAGAAGAAATAGTAGTAGTAGTAGTAGAAGGCAGCAGACGCATCATTTCAAGCATTGTGGAAGAGGAGGGGGTTGTTTTTGGGGAGGGAGGGAGAGAGAGAGAGAGAGGAGAATTGGGAAGGGGATTATTTGCTAGCCATGCTTACCAAGAAATAGCTTTCGCCATGTTGCAAGCTCTGCACTGAAAAGCCATATTCATTGAAAGGTACTGGCACTCCAGAAGAATGGACCAACACCACATCTTGTCCAAACATAGCTCTCATGTCAAGTGGACCCCTTGGAATTTCTGTTGGAACCCCATTGATGAACACACTGATAACTCCTGAATAATCGCGTAAGAGTGCAGTGTAAGGAACTGATCAGTATTTAATCTTAAATTTCTTTTGTCATTTTCATATTCAATGTAAGCCGAAAAATGCTGCAGCTGGCCCGTGCGGTGGGTCTAACGACAGCAAGGATTAGGGAACCTCAAAAGGTGGAATTTTTCGCATTAAACTTCTCAACCATTATCATGAGTAAATCGAATTCCTACTGGAGACTCACAAAATATATATATATTGTGAAAACATATATTCATAGAAAAAAAATCTGTACTGTACGTTCATACCTTAATTAAAAATGTCAATTAGTAATATCACCTTGGAAAATGGTAAAATATGGTTTTGAAGAATTGTTACGGAACATAAAAGAAAATTAATCTAACATGGCGAATTAAGCTTGAGGTCATGCGTAAAAAGCCTAAAATAAATTAACTATATAAGAAGAAGATGGAGAAAACTGTAATGAAATATATGTTAATTAGAATTCAAGTGGTGACTAGGACATGCAATTACCAGATTGGTAGTGCAAATTCGTGGTATCTGAAGGGCATAAAATTGATGTCACTGCCGAGCTGTGCTCGATATCTGGGAGACCCATATGATTAGAGATCGAGAAGAAATTATCAGCACCATCATCGCCTGTAACTCCACATGAAGAAGAGGAACCAACAAAACATGAAGATGGAGATCGAGCGAAAGAAGGCCCAAAGCCTGTGGCAGAACAACTTTCATTTTGAATTGCACCACCAACTTGTGCTTGAGAGCGCTGATCTCCTGCAAGACTGGCTTGAATCTGACGTTGTCGACGGCGAGATCTTGATCGCCGGTTTTGGAACCAGTAGAAGACATTTGCATCCCCAACCGTGCCAAATTTTTCAAGTAATTTTCTTATCCTCACAGTTTCTTCTTTTGGAGGATTGACCATTCCACTATTAAAGATGGACTCCAGTATCAGGATTTGCTCTGGCTTCGGAGTCCACCTTGATCTTACAGGCTCACTTCTCTCTGATCCATGGCTTGGACTGTTGGGGTCTTGGCCTTGATCTTCCATTTCAGTGAAGAAGAAATAGGGGGAAAAAAGAAAATTCAAGAACAAAACCAAGGTAAAAAATTGAGGAGAAAACGAACGCAAATGAACTCACAGTAAACTGCACGAAGGGGTCTAGGTATTTAAAGGCGGGGAGGGAATGCAACTGTGTGAAATTACAAAAGCAGCCTCCACGTAGGTGAAATTACTTGAACACCATCTAGTGAAAGTTCGGCTCACCGCCTCACTCACCAGTCACCGCCTTATTAGTTTAGTAGACCTGTGCGGTGGCGGAGTCTGGATCTCTTTCAAGGTTAGGGCATTTTTTTATTTTATTTTTTTAACCTCAATGCAAATGATTGCATTTAACAGTAATATATTTCTAAAAAATTTTGTCAAATATAAATATAATTCAAGATTTTATTGTCTTTGCTGAATTTATCTTATATTTTTTTTTCAAATCCCGTCATTTTACTATAAAATAATGAAATGATTAAAACCTCATAACGCCACAAATTCCCATAATATAGTCTCTGAACTGTTCTCTGCGTTTCCAAATAATGGTAGAGTGGTTGAACTTCTTTCCATTTGGACTCCATGTTTGGATACAATTTCAATTAATTTAGAGTGTCTTTGAAGTGAATCCGGCCATTGTTTCTACTCTTTGCACTTAAATGCTTTTGTAACTAGTCCCCCCTTTTCAAAGACTAGCCGAGGCAAATTAAAGATGATGGACATTAAGGTTCAGTCGGAAATTCCAAGGGAAACGAAAATAATGAGCTTCAAACTCCTTATGAATATGCTTTCCTTCCTTAAGCAATTTTAATAATTTTTCTTTCTTTTTCCTCTACTTTCCTTTATTCAAACAGACGCTAGGAAAAATAATTAGATCTTAGAAAAATTTCAAATTTTTAACAAAGAGACAGCGTAATCTTATCCCTAGAAAACCTTGATTCCACGAAATTCCCATGAAACTATATATATGTCAATATATCAAAATATCGAATGAAAAATGTGGAAATTAACCTGTGTTTGGTTGCGCCCTTAAGCTTGACTTACATAAAGTCCACCGATATTTTTATCATCAGGTTAACAAAACCGTCACCATATCAAACTCTAAGCAAGTGTCTTGCTGAATTACAAAACACGAAAAAAAAAAGAGCTGTCAGCACCTACCGTTTAGAGCGCTCCATTTAGTAGATGAAGATGACTAAAAGTTTAGCCTACTTCAATATTTCATCCATTTGCTTTCATACGTACGTGTTGTTTGGAAGAAAAAAAAATGGTTGAATTAGACAGTAAAAACTCATGGAGCCAAGCTAATTTCAGGTAAAATTATAAACTTAATTTCGATCACTTTCTTTACGTTAAAATGAAACGATTAACATAGGGGCGGGGGATCATAAATTACATAAGCTTCAACTCTATGTGATCAAACACACACCCCACATAAAACATTTTGAGCTCCAACCCTCTAGCTTCGCTAGCTAGGTCGGTTGTGGATGGAAATGTTATCTAGGTTTCTGAATATTTTGTGCAATCTTATGGCTAAATCACCGTGTGTGCGCCAGAGCCGTAATGAAATTTAGAGTAAAAAACAAAATGCATGTTACAGGCATAGCAATATCCCGAAATTATTTGCACTGATTGATCTGTGAATTATAGAAGAAATTTAAGAATTAGTGCATATACGCGGATGTTTGTGAGAAATTCTTGGACTCGAATAATATATATATATTAAGCTTGGGTTTCGTTGAGCTGATGCAAAAGTCAGAAATGAATTGAAAATTTCAGTAATGGAGCTGAAACTTGGCTACCATATATGTTCCGAACCTAAGTTGAACCACACCCTAATTCAAGGTTAATGAGGGCTTCCGCATGTTCATATATCGCATGCCCAAACAAAATTAAAGAGTGGGGAGGGGTGGAATCATAATATCATTTAACAGCTAATGGAGGCCGGTGAAGAAAAGAGAGAGAAGGTTCCTAGCTTACACAACCCAGGTTGCATGGGGAAAACCCTGAAAGCAATGGACAGGATGGTAAATCAAACATGCATGAATGTCACCGTGTGAAAGGTCTAGGGTTTCGGCGTGCAAGTGCATGTGAAAGTATGCATGGAAAGCTGGGTCGCTGTAAAGGAGTGGGGTTTTGCATTTTTAAATGTGAGAACAATCCAAAGGACGGTCAAGAAACCGTGCAAAATAATTTATTAGTTATGACGTTAGGAAGACAAAAGTCCTACAGTGGACAGAGCCCTGTAACTTTTATATTAAACGAGAGGAGGGAAAGGGCTCGTAAAGGTTGGCTTAAACGTCGAACACTTGCATCATCCCACTCCCACCACCACCATATTATATTATTATATTATTTACTGTATATATTATTTACAAAAGCACCGACGTCGTGCGTCTTAGACGCGGGTTTCCCGCTCTGTTGACGGTTGCTTTTGCGTTTCTTTTGAAAGGATCGTACTTTGGTACGGTTTATTCCTAATTACCAAAATCTCCTTATGCATCTTCCTTTGATCTCCCCCTTTTTAACTCTTTTCTACAAGTTTTGGATTTGGTGCTGTAACACTCCTTTTACAGCAGGATATTGTATTCAATAAAATCGCGCCGTGTGGGTAAGAAAGGACAATGGACGGATGAAGGTCAAAACGACTCTACACACAGTCGTTTAGGAGAGCATAGAAGTAAAGTTAATGCCATGAGAGGCATTAACTCTTTACCGCCATAGTAAATATCTATATATAATACACACATATATATACATATATAGCTTATATGAGTAGGTGAAAAAGTTTCAACCGACAAGCTAGTCATAAAGCCTTAATGTCCAACAACACAAACTCAAATGGTCAAGGCATAAATCCTTTAACGCTTAGAGCACTCCCCTTGCAATGGTTAGTCACCTCTTAAAACCAAGGTATGTAACCTATGTAATAAATAATATAAATCAACCTACTAAATGTCAATGAATACATTCATTATAATAATATTTATAATAGCATTATCTTAGAGGTTACAAAAGTTGTAACAATAGCAATGGCCATATGCATTAACATATCAAAATATAATATTTTTATTAAAATATTACAACAATCCCCCACTTATTTTAAGAAAAATAAAATAATACATATCGGGTGAAGATAGACTATCATGCTTAATAAAGGTGGCAATGCCTTGAACCTTCACTTAGTGAGTTGGCAATTCCTATACTAAAGCCAATAGTGAATCAAGTCTTGAACTATGACTGCTTTTGGGATACAAAAAATTGCGTCACACACATGACAATACAGGTGTCAACTTGAGCTTTTCTAAGTCAGCACGTTACAGCCTTGTGCTTAGTCCTAGTTTCATGAGTGATCTAGAGAATAAGCCAAATTCTCATAGAAAGCGGCCCCACTCTCACACTCACATAGGTAAAATCCGTCAAGGATGCTTTTGTAACTATGACATTCCACTCATAAGAGCTACAGATTTTATTAAGAGATAATCTCATCCTTATAACCGTTACAGAATTGATGCACCTACACCATAGGGAGAGACCGAGAGTATAAACTCCAATTTGTGCATCTCACCACCAACCAACTCTATGATTCGTTTTTCCCTTTGAACCCAACTCTTGGGATTTCCAGTCCCCGGGTTGGGTATCCTCATAGGTGGTTTATATTTTATTGGCTTTAATCGTCTCATCCCCCTCGATGTAACCAATCCAGAAAATTTCTCTTGCTATAGCCTTTGATCATTGTCTCAACATAATCTCATGATATCTCACTGATCTGGATTTCCCATCATAATATTTATATAGGCTTTGCCAATTACAGCAGTAGTCTCACAAATATAATAAGACAAGCGGTGATAAATTTCACATATATA
Source organism: Liquidambar formosana (assembly GCA_039720395.1). Taxonomy (NCBI): domain Eukaryota; kingdom Viridiplantae; phylum Streptophyta; class Magnoliopsida; order Saxifragales; family Altingiaceae; genus Liquidambar; species Liquidambar formosana. Next base: position 26,013,597 of record CM077821.1, read on the forward strand.
TCTCAAAAAATATTTCACAAAACTTGCCTGCTTTTTCATTGACTGAAGCCAAAGCTATAAGCTTGCCTTCTTGGTGGACTTTTCAACAAATATATAGTTCCACCTCCCAATAGACACATAATTAGTGGTAAACACAAAATCAATTAATTTGGAGTTTCAATCACCATCACTAGACCTTCAAGAATAGTGGATATCTTTAAAGTAATAAACCGCGTTAGTAGTCCAAAGAGCTACTTAACTACAATTGTAAACCTCCACTATCTGTGGAATTAAAGGGACATATCTGCATCTGTAATGTAAAATTTTTTTATCTCTTCTATTGAGAAAACATACCATCTCATATGCATCAAAGTATGCCCCCACAATTCAAATTTTTTCTTTTTACTAGCCACAACGCATTTTGAGCATTCACCGTTATAACACATCTAATAAGAATAAAACTCTTTGTTTTTTTTCAAATAGAATGTGTTTCTCAATATACACTTTAAAAGTCATTTAATATAAACACATTTTATAGTTTCATGTGAATTACACTCACATAAAAAATAAAATAATAGAAATTTTAACCAAACTCTAATGGTCAAAATAATTTAATCAGTAATGGTCACAAAAAATTTAATGCTCAAAAAATTACCAGAATAATCAATCAATTGATTTGTTAGAAAGTGACTAAATCTCATCGTTGAAAATGAAATCAAATATGAAGAACTTCGTAACCGAAATAAAACAACTAATTACAATATTGCACTTTCATATTTATTTTCTTTTAACCTTTGCATGCCTCAGATAAGATATGCCACTGAAAATATGATATATATTTTATCCAACTCTCAGAAGAAAGTAATATATACATCAGCTCTAAGATGTAATCCATGAAATGCTAGATATTCAATTTGGATGGAATAAATTAGAAGCACACAATGTCCCAACCTTTTGTCACGATAGAATTATGTTGGGATATGCTTATACATCCAACTAATGCATAAAAGCAATACTTCTAGCATGTCAAAAGACCACATTATATTCCTTACGTTCATGATACTTACCTCTCATTAAAGTGGCATTATGAGGATATAATTGAGTAATTAATTCTGCATAAATACTCCAAGTGTAACACCAACAAAGAATTTAATTATGCAACCATTTTTCTCATAATAAAAACTGAAATTTCAGATTTGGTAAATTAAATAATAATATTCTAAACAGCCAGGTGACTCTTCCCTTCAAGACACCCAATTTTGGTTGCATAGTCATTGTAAAGGATTGATATACTCCTAATATCAATTAGTACATGAATCAAGTGAATGATTGAGTCAACGACAATGCATACTCCAGCGTGGGAATCAAAGACTTCACACATGTCTTAGCCTCTCGCACAAAGGTGAGTGAATTCCTAGTGCAATACTAATGTACACCCGTTCCCAATATGTAGGATTGGAAAATTTCTCATAATATTTTCAAGTCTTTACAGAAAAAACTAAAGATTAACTAGGCACAGACTTGGGCCACACCACATGGAATTTACTACAAGATCGATCATCTTTAAAGGTTTTAAGATCTCCAAGTAAACCAATAACACAGTATATATAATGCAATACATGATACAGTCTACTCACAAGAAAATCTATGAAAGTCAATCCACCGGATTCCAATATCTTCCCAGTGATCATATACCCATGATGGCAATAGGTGTCTAGCCAAACCCATGCCAAGCATTATTAATCAGTTGAGAGAAACACCTACTTTTGCCACTAGGTATTTTTTAAAAACTAAAATCAATCTGCAAAGACACCCGGGCCATGGCAGGACCTATCAGAGACTTCCAATTGATTTCTTCCCAGCCATTTATATATACACATGAAATTCCAATATATAACAATAACATATATAAAGAGGCATACAATAAACAACTCAAACTTTTCAACATATTTAATGGCTAGATGCAAGAAATTCTTTCATATTATATTTCCCTGAGAATCAATAGCTGCACTTATATTCTCAATGGCGAATTGTCTTAAAATTGTTGGGGATTCTCAATAAAATATAAATAAAAATCGCGATAAAAAATGATAATAGAACAATGTTACCGATAGAAGCGAAGTCGTGGGTTGAGGCACTGGGTATCTCGCTCTCTTTAAGACGATTCGTGCCTCTGCTGGAAGCTAGTCCGATGCATCAGGTTCACTAGCACGTCGTCCCCAGGATACAACAACCCAGCCACTTACATTATAGACTCAACGAATCTGTACCATTCGAAGAGCAAAAGCTCCACACCAATACACCCTTTTCTTCACCTTTATGACATAATATGAAATTCTGTATATATGTACATTGCATAAGAGAATATCTGTATATAATACACACATATATATAGCTTATATAAGTAGGTGAAAAGTTTCAATCCGACAAGCTAGTCATAAAGCCTTAATGGCTAACAACACAGACTCAAACGGTCAAGGCATGAAGCCTTTAAGGCTTAGAGCACTCCCCTTGCAACGGTTAGTCACCTCTTAAAACCAAGATATGTAACCTATGTAATAAATAATATAAATCAGCCCACTAAGTGTCAATGAATACATTCATTATAATAATATTTATAATAGCATTATCTTAGAGGTTACAAAAGTTGTAACAATAGCAATGGCCATATGCATTAATATATCAAAATATAATATTTTTATTAAAATATTACAACATCTCTCATTTTATCAGCTAACTCACTCTCACCAGCAAGCTAATTTTTCCATTACCACCATCACTTCATTAGTATGTCTATCTTTCTCTCTTTTCTCTTTTTTTTTTTTTTTTTGGTTGTTGTTGTTGTTTGTTTGTTTGTTTGTTTTTTCCTCAGATTTGATGTAGTTCTACCCTCCTTCACCGTTTGGCTTGAGGTCGAAGATGTTGCCATCAGAGGTTGGGACTTGCTGAACATGTCGGAGATGAAGATGCTCTATACATTCCAAAAAATAGTAGGAAGTTTTTTAGTGCCCACTAAAACCCTCCAGACTTAATTAGAGTCACTATAAACTTGTGGGAGGCTCACAACGCTTCCTATACGCCCGTAGGAGAGCTATACACTCCAAAAACTTTTAGGAAGCTTTCTAGAGACCATGACACTCTTTAGACTCAATTAGAGTAGCCATAAACTCATGGGAGCCTGATAGCATTTCTTATGTGCCCGTAGGAGCTCTATACACTGCAAAAGATCCTAAGAAGTTTTCTAGTGTCTGTGATGCTCTCTAAACTCAATTAGAGTCGATATAGACACGTGGGAACCTCACAATGCTTCCCATATGCTTGTAAGAGTTCTAGACATTTATAAAAATCTTAGGAGGCTTTCTAGAGTCTATAACGCTCTCTAAACTCAACTAGAGTTGCCACAGACCCGTGGGAGCCTCACAACATTTCCTATACGCCTATAAGAGCTTTATACACTATAAAAAAATTGTAGGAGGCTTTCTAGTGTATGTGATGCTCTCTAAACTCCATTAGAGTCGACATAGACATATGAGAACCTCACAACACTTCCCATACGCCCGTAGGAGCTCTATACACTCCAACAAATCTTAAGAGGCTTTCTAGAGTCTATGATGCTCTTGAGACTCAATTAGAGTCGTCACAAACTCGTGGGAGCCTCATAACGCTTCCTCTACACCCGTAGGAGCTCTATACACTCTAAAAAAATCCTAGGAGGTTTTCTAGGGTCCACAATGCTCTCTAAACTCAATTAGAGTCATCATAAACTCATGGGAGCCTCATAACGCTTCTTCTATGCCCGTAAGAGCTCTATATAGTCCAAAAAATCATGGGAGGCTTTCTAGAGTCTACAACGCTCTTTAGACTATATTAGGATCGCCATAGACTCATGGGTTCCTTTCAACGCTTCTTATACATCTGTAGGAGGTCTATACACTCCAAAAAATCATTAGAGACTTTCTAGAGTCTACCATGCTCTCTAGACTCAATTAGAGTCGCCATAGGCTTATGGGTGCCTCAAAACGCGTCCTATATGCTTGTAGGAGTTCTATACACTCCAAATAATCCTAGGAGGCTTTATAGAGTCCACAACACTCTCTAAACTCAATTAGAGTCACCATTAAATCGTTAGAGCCTCACAACGCTTCCTATACGCCTATAAGTGCTCTATACGCTAAAAAAAAAAATCCTAGTAGGGTTTCTGAAGTACATGATGTAAGGAATTGAATCAAAGAAAACAAGAATGCGGAAGAAAGTAAATAACAAAAATTTTCATTCAATTCCTTGAATCCATGAATTTGATTATGATATAATACAAAACGATAAAAGCCTAATTACAAAAAAAGGGTTTAGAACTTACAGTAAGTCCTTAAGACGATTGATTGATCTTCAAACGAACAAAAATCTAGCAGCACAAATGTCCTGCCTCCACGGTATCCACACCAAGCAAAAGTTTTTAAGTTGTCTTCTAGTTCTCCTTAGGGTTTGCTAGAATGGAGAAGAAGAAGGAGAAGAAGAAGAAGAGAAAGAGAGAAAGAGAGAGGCCTACTCAAACTTGGGCTAGAGAGAGAGAGTGGAGTAAATAATTGTGTGTCAAAGCACTTGCTAGTGTGCTTTATATAGACACACAACAAGGGCCGACCCTAGGGGAATCCCACTCTAAGTGGGATTTGCAATTTTCTGAAATTGCACTTTAACCCCTATTTTTACATCAAATGCAAGTATGGCCCTTTCGAACTTTTCTCAATGCACTTATGCCCTTTCTCTCACAACTTAAAGTCCCTTTTCACTTATTGGTGTGTGACCCATTGGGTTCACAATATCTAGTAATAGGAAATGGCACTAAATGTCACATAGAGTGCCCAATGGAACACTTTCCATTAAGGGTCTAATTGGAACACCTTTTAATTCCCTAATTGATTATAATTCACTTATATCAATTAGGGCTTCTACTAACCATGAGTAATACCTAGCATGGCTCATAGTGTGGTCCTAAATGAGGTGAAATAAAATCATACAAAGAACCCTTCAGTTACAGTTAAGGTTATAATTACATCCTTCCATCATACACAATGTCTCTAATTGAACTAATAGGACATGGAAGTCTGTCAAGTCCCTAGTTCAATTCTTTTATAATCATTTACAAATATCAACTCATTGATGCACTATGAAAACTCCTTTACATAGTCATCCTACCATGGCCATAGAATTTCATGAGTTATATTAGTAAATGCTATGTGAGACATTCTCTCCCTTTTACTAGAAGTGATAGATTCCTTATTGATAACTCATATGCCTTCATACATGAAGCAGTAGGGCCAATGAACACCCTTGTAGACCCCATTGGAATATACAGTCAGTGCTATCAAACTCTTAAGGCTCCATGCATAAGACAACCATGGTGTCTCAGGTCTAAGGATTACTTGTACCACTGCAACTTTGAGAAACTGATTGACAGACAGGTAAAACTCCATTAAGTTTATCTCAAAAAACTTTGGTCACATTCAGTGTACCTGTTTATATTAAACAGGCACCCATATGTTGGTTTTAGTGTCTTTTACACAAATAACTTGAGACTGGCTATCCTCCTATAGAGCAAACCTAACATGTGCTAGTCCTATGGTTCATTATTGGCCATCATAGTGAACCTTCAATTAGGAATGATTTGGGAGTTAATTACAGAGATATATTTATAGTCTCATAATCACAACTCTTTTTCGATTTGATATTCTCAACTTTAACTCCATGGACATATCATGCAAATATAAAGAATAAAATAAACATAATAGAATAAAGCCCTTTATTAATTAATAATAAATGTGACATACAATAAATGAAATCCTATGATTGTTCTTTATCCCTAAAAGCATCATCTCTATGATTGGCTATAGGGCATACAACTAACAATCTCCCACTTGTACTAAAGCCAATCGACCAAGTATCTCATATGCATCTTCTCAAGATGTTGGTCTGACACATAACCCATTATGTCTCAAAGCTTTGATTTGTAGGTCTACAATAACTCATGTAGTTAATATCTTCTGTAATGTATATATGTTACCTCTTCTAATGATTTCTCTAATCACTTGGAATAGTTTCTCTATGTGTTTGGATTTTTGATGAGACCGTGGTTCCTATGCTTGAGCTATAGCCCTATTGTTGTCACAAAACAAAGTATGGGCAACTCAATGGAAGGAAGAACTCCAAGTTCTAAATGAACTTATAGATCCAAACAGTCTCCTAGACAATTATAAACGCGACAATTAATTTACCTTCAATAATGGAATCCACTGTATCCTATATACAGTTCTACCATAAAGTATTTCACCAACTGAAGTTAATATAAAATGTACCCCATATGGATTATATCCAAATCCATATACCCATCTACTATGAGTTAAAATTTCCATATATAATCCAATATTCCAAATTTGGATTGACTGATACCTAATTGTAACAATTACAATATAATAGATATCAGGTTCAGTACATAGTGTAAAATAAGGTTTCCTAACACTTTAAGAACCTTACTTGTGTTATCCTAGGGCATATGCCCTTGAATAATGAACTCTATGTCTGAAGTAAATCAGACCTCTCTTAGAATTCTCCATGTTGAACTCTTTCAACATTTTAACTATATTTAATGATTTGGAGATTTTTAGCATTCTACATGATCTATCTCTACAGATCTTGTTGGATGCTTCTGCTAAATCTTTCATAAAGAAGTTTTTCTCAAAAACTAAAACTTCACATTCAATTACATTCATATATCATTCATAATGATTAGGATGTCATCTTATTAATAGGATAAAGAAAAATGATCGCACTCCCACTAACTTTTTATACACTCTTGATCCATCTATTCAATGAGAGAAATCAAACAATTTGATTACTTCAACTTTATAGATGTTCCAATTACGAGAATCTTGTATTCCATCAGTGAACTTCTATAACTTATACACCGCTATGGTTTTTCACCATTGGATATAACATCTTTATATCCTTTTGACATATCTTATATTCAAAATGTGTGTTTATAGATTACAAGATCCAAATGGTTTTTAGCATAACTATTATCAAACAAGTTTCTTTATAGACAACTTTTTGCCTATGTTGAAACATTCTCAAATAGCCTAGCCATCTAGGTCTCTACCTAACCATATCGGATTTAATGACTCTTAGCCATTTCTCGAGTTGATGTCAAACATCGCCTAATCATAATCAATAGGATTATTTTGGTGATCTTTATCACCATAGAACCATTCTATCACATATTAACAGAGATACAATATCTCTCTTATGTTAAAGAAATATCCAATTTGATCTATGAAAAGGTTGTGGTGTAATTAAAGGTTTTGCCTCAACAGGGACAAGGGTTGGATCTTTGTTAGTTTGTGACTTTACAGACAATTCTGTGAATTCTATCAATCTACCTTTGCATCTTTCTTGAATGAACTCTTTCTCAAGAAAATTCAGCAAACATACTAATGGACAACTTTTGTTCATTAGGATAATAGAAATTCTATCCCAACCACTTTTGGAATATACCACAATTCAACAGTTACTTGACCTAATTTCCAAATTGTCTTCATAATGTCTCTAGACATACGTAGCACAATCCCAAGCCTTTACTTCGTTAAGTTGGGTTTCTTCCCATATTATATCTAATATAATATTTTTGGAAAAACTAGAATAAACCTAATTTATCAATATGTAGCAATTTTAAGGCATATCCAAAATGGATACATTTAAGTTAGTAAAACTCATTATGAATCAAACTATATCATAATATAGTTTGATTCTTTCTCTTAGATTCACTATTGAGTAATAGTATTCTAAGTGGAGTTTACTGTAATTGAATGCTTGCTCTACATGACTATATGCATCTCTATGTATTAGTCAAAGTATAAATGTAACTCTTTCACTTCACTAAGTGAAAGATGGGCTTGGTCATCTTATAACCGAGTCACAATTTGCTACATTTAAATGAGAGTCTCTACATCTCTTGTATTCTTGGAATATGTTGCATTCACTCTAATTAGTCATTTAAATTCAGAAATCAAATTTCTAGAATGTCTTAAATGACTTAGTTAAGAAATAAGTTCCAAAATAAATCTAGCAACTCTTGCTCTATTAAAATTTTTTAAAGCTAACTTATTATCTACTTAACTTTCTGCTTTCTTTTAGATTATACTAGAATCCAAAAACCAAGAAGCAGAACTAACCAACAAGTTAATTAGAGCATGAACCAAAACTTCAAAAGTTTGGTTCTTCTAGGAAAACTGATACTTTATCAAGTTCCCTTTACAATACCTTATGTTCGCTACAAAAGAATTATATTTCTTTGCCTTTGACTTTTCAAGACGTGCTTCCTTCTATGCTTCCATTTCATATCTAGCTTCCTAAGCTATTCTATGTGATTAATCTGTTGGGAATCTAACTAGGGAGGAAAACATACAGAGGCGGAATTAAAATTTTCCTACGATTCCCAAACCTATGAATCCGATTATGCATAAAACAAAAACAATAATAACCTAACTACCAAGAGAGTTAGGGTTACTTACAGTTGATGAATGTCTTCTCCTTTATGCTCCAAGCTTTGTCTTCTCCTTTTTGCTCCAAGCATGAAGTCCGGGTAGCAATGAATGAGCAGTCCAAGTGTACTGCCTCCAACAGTATCCACACCTAGCTAGAGCTTGATGTCCTTTCCTTCTTTCCCTTGTTGATGCTAGAGTAGGAGAAGAGAGGAGAGAAAGAGAGAGAGGTGAAATTTTCGGCCAGCACTTGGGAGCCTCCAAGAGTGCTTCAAGTGATGATGTCATCACATCATAAAAGGCTATTTAAAGCCTCCTCCTAGGGCCGGCCAAGGGGGGATTCCAAACCCTAATGGGTTTTGTGTAATTACTCCTAATTATACAATAACCCCTCTAATTTGTATCATATACAAACTAAGCCCTTAAAGAACTATTTTTTATTCACTTATACCCTTTCTCTCATAGACAATCAAGCTCTCTTAACATGATTAGTGTGTGATCTATTGGGTTCACATCATCAAGTAGTAGGGATAGCACATGTCGTGCACAATGGAACACTTTCCATTAAGGGTCTAATTGGAACTCCTTCCAATTCCCTAATTGATTATAACTCATTTATATCAATTAGGGCTTCTACTAACCATGAGTAACACCTAGCATATGGCTCATGGTGTGGTCCTTAATGAGGTGAATAGTCATTTACAAAGAACCCTTCTATTATAGTTTATAGGTTACAATTACATCCTTCCATCAACACAATGTCTCCAATTGAACTAATAGGATATGGAAGTCTGTCAAGTCCCTAGTTTAATTACTTTATACTAATTCATTAATATCAATCTCAATGATGAACTTATGGAAACTCCTTTCCATATTCATTCTACCATGGGCCCATGAATTTAATGAGTTATATTCAATGAATGCTATATGAGACATTCACTCTCTTTTTCCTAAGAGTGATGGATTCCTTGTTGATCACTCACATGTCTTCACACACATAGCAGTAGGGCCAATGAACACCCTTACAGACCCCTATAAGGATCTGCACTTAGTGTTATCAAACTTCTAAAGCTACATATATAAGGCAACCATGGGGTCTCAGGTCTAAGGATTACTTGTACCACTATAATAATGAGAAACTGATTGACAGGCAGGCTAAAACTCCATTCAATTTATCTCATATTTCTGGTCACATTCAGTGTACCTATTCTTATAATAGGCACCCACTTGTTGGTTGTAGTGTCTCCACACAAATAGCTTGAGACTAGCTATCCTCCTATAGAGTCAACCTAACAAGTGCTAGTCCTATGGTTCATTACTGTCCATCATAGTGAACCTTCAACTAGGAATGTTTTAGGAGTTTAGTATAGAGATATATCTACAGTCTCAAAATTACAACTTTTTGTAATTTCATATTCTCAACTCTAACTCCATGGACATATTATGTAAATATAAATGATGCATATGAACATAATAGAATAAGCCCTTTTATTAAATCAATAATAAATGTGACATGCATAAATGAAATCAATTGATTGTTCCTAATCCCTAAACAATCATCTCTATGATTGGCTCTAGGGCATAATCCTAACAATCTCCCACTTGCACTATAGCCAATCCACCATATATCTCATACTCATATTCTGTCGGTGGTGATCCAATACATTTGGGTCATAGCCTTAGTGAAGCGGTCTTCTTTATTCTCTGTTGTATTAAACTTCTATATGTATATGTCATTTTTTCCAATGATCTCTCTAATCACTTGGAATTGCCGCTTAATGGTTTGGACTTTTAATGAGACCGTAGATCCTTATCTTGAGCAATAGCCTCATTGTTGTCACAAAAACAATAGTAAGGGCTCCTCAATGTCAGGAACCACTTTTAGTTCTGCAATGAACTTACTCATCCAAACATGCAGCAATGTACTCAACCTCTATGTTGATCTCCTATCATCATCATCAGATTGAAAATCTGAATTCGTTTTACCAACCATTTCTAAGTTTCTTTCTCCATAGACAAAGCATGGGTCCTTAGTTCTTCTTAAGTACTTAAGGATAGCTTTGACTTCTTCACAGTATACCTTATTTGGGTCTACCCGATATCTGCTCGTAACATTTACAGCAAAACTGATATGTAGTAATGTACATAGCATAGCATATGCTTTCAGACAACTTGATTTCACGTCTAACAGGAATTAGACCTCTTTTGAAATCATGCATTTTGAACCCTTTCAAAATCTTGTCTGCGTACATCGATTGGGAGAGACTTAGCATCCTTTAAGATCTATCTCTATAGAACTCTATTCCTAGAATATAGGATGCTTCTTCCAAATCTTTTATGGAGAAACTCTGTGAAAATCAATTTTTCACTTTTGACAACGTCTCTACATTATTCCCTAATAAGTAGAACGTCATTCACTTATAGGACCATAAATGTGATCGCACTCCCACTAACCCTTTGTACAATCATGGTACAATAATGGGTTCTGTCTCAACAGGGATAGGGGTTGCATCAATGTTGGTTTGTGTCTCATTAGACAACTCTTTGAGTTCTATTTTCCTGTTATTGCCTCCTTCTTGAATAAACTCTTTTTCAAGAAAGATTGCAAACTTACTAACAAACACTTTTGTTCATCAGGATGATAGATATGATATCCTAAACTCCTTTTAGGATAAACCAAAAACCTACATTTAAGTTATCTTGATTTCCAATTTAGTTACATCATGTTTCTCTACATATGCAGTGCAACCCCATACCTTAACATTCTTAAGGTTTGGTGCTTCTCTTTCCATATCTCATATAGGTCTTAAAGGACAGCCTTGGTTTGAACTCTATTTCATATGTACGTGGCAATTTCTAGGGCATATCCTAATAAGGATAATATTAGGTCGTTGTAACTTATCATGGATCGGACCATATCCAATAAGGTCCTCTTCCTCCTTTCTGACACACCATTTAGTTATGGTGTTCTAAGAGGTGTCCATTAGAATAGAATGCCTGTTTGAACAAGTTGATCTGAAAGATCACCAGTTAAATATTCGCCTCTTCGATCCAATCGAAGAGCTTAATACTTTTACTAGTTTGTTTCTCTACTTCATATCTGAATTCTTTGAACTTTTCAAATGATTCAGATTTGTACTTCTTTAAGTATACATACCCAAACCTAGAATGAATCATCAGTAAAGGTTGTAAAGTAAGAGAAACCTTTTCATACATCACTATGTATATTTTGTTCTATTAATATTATTAGCATTCAATTTAGAACTATCATGCTCTATGCAACTAACATTTAGTTTAGAGCATGATCCATACCCTCCGAAGGTCGGTTCTTTAGAGTATCCAGATATTCCCGGCAGTTACGTTTCCAGTGCCCATCCTTGCCATAGTGAAAAGAGGTTCCTTTGGCCTTGTCGGTATTACCTTTCTTGATGCCTCCCTTTGGCTTTAAGTTCTTCTTCTTCTTCCCTTGGGTACTCTTACCCTTGCCTTTTCCCTTACCTTTGGGCTTAGATTTGGCTTTGGAAGTAGAAGCTCCATCAAATGCGAGTAAAGAACTTTTCCCTTTCTTCATCGTCTCCTCAGTCATCTTCAGCAAATTGTGTAGCCCAAGGGGAGTGGGCTCAAGCTTGTTCATATGAAAATTCATAATGAATGGCCCAAATGAATCAGGAAGGGACTGTAGAATAATGTCTAAACACATATTAGCTTCAATGATCACATCAAGTTTTTCAAGCTGCTCGATATGGTCGATCATCTTCAAGGTGTGATCAATCACGGATGAACCCTCGTTCATCCTTGCCTTGAATAGATCCTTGACAATATTATATTTAGCGGTCCTACTTTGCTCCCCATACAACTCTTATAAGTGGAGAAAGATGTCGGGAGCGCTACTCATGGACTCATGTTGCTTCTGAAGCTCAGGGCTTATGGATGCCATCATATAGCATCTTGCCTTTAGGTTGTCGTCCATGTGCTTCTGATAAGCGTCTTTCTCCTGCTAAGTTGCAGCCTCAGTAGGAGCCTTAGGGAGTGGGCCATCAAGTGTGTAGGTAATCTTTTCAGAATTTAAAACAATTTTTAAGTTCCTCAGCCAATCAAAATAGTTTGGTTCAGTCAAACGGTTGATGTCCAATATTTTGGATAGCGGGTTGAGGTGGGCCATTTCTATGAACTACATATAAAAATAGAGAATTAGATTTCATTTTTAATCCATAATGATCGGGTCTTTAATCATATGATACCTCCCACTATTTTATCAAATTCCATACACCCTCTAATGGAATTCGGGAATCTCATTCCTAATGGGGATTAGGGTCCCACTGTGACTTAGAAGCCTCACATTATAGTTTCTCGACTTCTAACCCACAATAAGAAGACAACTCTTTGTCTATTGCTTCAGAAGCAAGTTCCAATCATTTTGCCTCTAGGGTACATATTCCTCACATTATAGTTTCTTGGAATACTTCCATAGTTAAGTTAAACCCATCATTCACACAGGTATGTTTCGCCAAATATATACCTCACATTATAGTTTCTTGGCATATACCAGTTTAGGCACCCCATGATATCTCATATGTGATAGTTTCAAGTAATGTCTTTAACATGGGTAGCTCCTACATGTCTGCAGCCAGGTACCCACATTAAGGGACGTTAGATGATCCTATAATGATGGAAGGCAATGAAGAATGCATTCCCTAATGTATTCTCCATTTCCAACTTAATATTAAAAGAGAGGGGTTTTAAGGGTCTCATCAAATTAACTAATCTGACATATATCTCATGCATTTAAATAAAAATATATAACAACAATATATATGTAATCCACTTATTGATATTAGTCCCTATAAGGTGACATATAATGATCTTTGGATTTGGAGCTATATCTATTAATCTCATTAAAAGCTCCCACTATGATGATTATGGACTTTAAGAGGATTCAATCCAAGCCAATGAATTGAATCCAAGGTCTAAGGTGGGTGTAGGTGATCGTAAAACATTCATTCGAAACATAGCATACTCTCTTGAAAGTCTTCTCCAAGCTTTCAAGTCCTTCAATCTCCTCTATTAGCTTGATGGTCTTCACCATAGGTTTGTTAGGCTCCACCATGATCCTTTGGGTCTACCATGCTCCTTAGTCCGCTCTCGATTACATAACATTTACATAATTTAAAAAAAGGGATACATAAGGGGAATGTGGGGTACATAAGAGAATGATAGAGAGAGAGAAGAAGGTGGCATGCAAGCCCCAAATAAATAATACATCACCAAAAATTAACAACTCTTGAAAAATTAATACAACTTATTCATAAGACGGCCAATCACAATTGGTTTAAGGGTATAGTCCATAATCATCATCCATCCATAACCATACAATCACATTGCATAATAAAGGAAATAACTGTAAGCAATAAACATATGGGCATTTATGGTAACTCTATTGATTGGTATTCATTGATCTCATTAATGTGTCCTGATCTTATTAGGATATGCATAATTTCCAGAATTAATTAAGTCTTAACATTTAAGACATTTAATTTCAATTAATCAAATTAATTGAAATAGTTAAAGTCCCCTAATTAAACTCTAATATCAAATATTAGGGTTTCTTTAATTAAACAAAACAATTCATTTAATTAAAATTTCCAGATTTTAATTTAATCCTAAATTATGTTTTAAACCATTTAAAACATTATAAAATTAATCACCATCAATTAAATAATCAATTTCGGAATTAAATAAAATCAATATATTAATTAATTAGTGCATTAGGATTTCCTAAAACCCTAAACCCTAAGTGCATTAACTCTAAACCCTAAGTGTAACCCTAATGCATTAAATGCCTTATGATTGGTCAATTAATGACCAATCATTTAAACCCTAGGTTTATATGGTATTAATGATTAGGATTAGGGTTTAATTAATGCCACCTAGGATATTAATTACACCTAATTAATATGCACTAATTAGGGTTTCTAAAAACCCTAAACCTTAAACCTATTAAATGCCAATGATTAATTACTAAACCTTTAATGATCATGATTGGTTATTAGTGACCAATCATTTAACCCTAGGTTAGACACATTAATTCCTAGGTTTAGTTATTAATTAATGCATTAATAGAATTAGGGTTTAATTAAGACGAATTAGGGTTTCCTAAACCCTAAACCCTAGACATCATAAATGCAATTAATTTTGCCCAAATAATTAATAACCATGATTGGTCATTTAATGACCAATCATTAAACACTTTAATTAAGGTAATTAATAGCCAAATTAGGGTTTCAATTAATGCAATTAATTAGATTAGGGTTTTGTCATTAATAGAAATTAGGGTTTCATCATAAACCTTAAGGCTGCCGCCACACTTAGTGGGCTGCCATGGCTAGGCAAGGCTGCCATGGCTTGGCTAGGCCATGGGAGGCCATGGCCAGCAAAGGGGGACTCGAGCTAGCGTGTGGGCCAAGCCCATGGACACGTGTGGGGTGGCCAAGAGGGCTGCCATCATCAACAATTGATTAGGGTTTCAAGAACCCAGTGCTGGCGCCACCATGGGAGGACCTCCAAGGTCACAATTGTTTTTAAAACTCAATCAATTTGACTCCACTAACAAAACTAGCTTTTGTATCATGTCCCTACATGAATTAATAAGCTAATTGAAGTGGTTTGGATGATAAAATCATCCCTAATTGGTCTAAACAATTCAAGAATAGGTGGGCTGTCCAGAATTTGACAACATACTGTCCATGATCACAAATTGATTTAAAACCCAGCAAGATGATTAATTCAGGCTACCAAATTATTTTGCCTAGTATCCTACATGTCTTAGGAAACTAATGAAAGTGGTTTCATGCAATTTGGAGTTCCCTAACCCAAGTTATGAATGAAACTCCATTGATGACTTTCTACAGAAAAACAGCCTGTTGTGTTCTTCCAAGAAATCAAACTTTTTGATTCTTTATGCATCAAGACTCTTTTGAAACTTAAAGAAAATCATACATACATTATGTATAATGATCCTATAAAGAATATACATCAATTTTATAGAGGTTTCTGTTCAAAACAGTAGCAAGAACCGTAGGGTTCTAAAATTCAGATTCGAACATGGTGGTTTTCTCCTTCTTCCTTCTGTTCTAGAATCATAATCCAATTATGATGCATCCGAATGCTTGGGAACCCTTTCCTACCATGTCTAGAACATAACCCAAGTGGTGGCAACCATTGCCATGTTTTTGATCTCCATCAAAAACTCATAGTTGTGGCTATGGCATCATTCCCGAGCAAAACTGTCTTCCCTGACAGTCTGTAGTAAAAAATTCATAACTTTCACTATAAAACTCGGATCGACGAACCGTTTGTTGGGTTGTAAAGCTGATTCGAAGAGCTTTCTAACCATATATGGCTCGAAAATTGTTGGAGAAGAACTCTAATTTTGGCATGCAAAACAAGATGATGATTTTTCATGACTATCATAAAAACTGTTCATCATTAAACCAATCAATTTACCATAACAACTAGCCCATATGCAGTTTGTATTAAGCATAACCTTGGCTCTAATACCACTGTTGGGAATCTAACTAGGGAGGAAAACATACAAAGGCGGAATTAAAATTTTCCTACGATTCCTAAACCCATGAATCCGAATATGCATAATACAAAAACAATAACCTAACTACCAAGAGAGTTAGGGTTACTTACAGTTGATGAATGTCTTCTCCTTTATGCTCCAAGCTTTGTCTTCTCCTTTTTGCTCCAAGCATGAAGTCCGGGTAGCAATGAATGAGTAGTCCAAGTGTACTGCCTCCAACAGTATCCACACCTAGCTAGAGGTTGATGTCTTTTCCTTCTTTCCCTTGTTGATGCTAGAGTAGGAGAAGAGAGGAGAAAAAGAGAGAGAGGTGAAATTTTCGGCCAGCACTTGGGAGCCTCCAAGAGTGCTTCAAGTGATGATGTCATCACATCATAAAAGGCTATTTAAAGCCTCCTCCTAGGGCCGGCCAAGGGGGGATTCCAAACCCTAATGGGTTTTGTGTAATTACTCCTAATTACACAATAACCCCTCTAATTTGTATCATATACAAACTAAGCCCTTAAAGAACTATTCTTTATTCGCTTATACCCTTTCTCTCATAGACAATCAAGTTCTCTTAGCATGATCAGTGTGTGACCCATTGGGTTCACATCATCAAGTAGTAGGGATAGCACATGTCGTGCACAATGGAACACTTTCCATTAAGGGTCTAATTGGAACTCCTTCCAATTCCCTAATTGATTATAACTCATTTATATCAATTAGGGCTTCTACTAACCATGAATAACACCTAGCATATGGGTCATAGTGTGGTCCTTAATGAGGTGAATAGTCATTTACAAAGAACCCTTCTGTTATAGTTTATAGGTTACAATTATATCCTTCCATCAACACAATGTCTCCAATTGAACTAATAGGATATGGAAGTCTGTCAAGTCCCTAGTTTAATTACTTTATATTCATTTATTAATATCAACTCAATGATGAACTTATGGAAACTCCTTTCCATATTCATTCTACCATGGGCCCATGGATTTAATGAGTTATATTCAATGAATGCTATATGAGACATTCACTATCTTTTTCCTGAGAGTCGGATTTCTTGTTGATCACTCACATGCCTTCACACACATAGCAGTAGGGCTAATGAACACCCTTATAGACCCCTATAAGGATCTGCACTTAGTGTTATCAAACTTCTAAAGCTACATATATAAGGTAACCATGGTGTCTCAGGTCTAAGGATTACTTGTACCACTATAACAATGAGAAACTGATTGACAGGCAGGTTAAAACTCCATTCAGTTTATCTCATATCTTTGGTCACATTCAGTGTACCTATTCTTATAATAGGCACCCACTTGTTGGTTGTAGTGTCTCCACACAAATAGCTTGAGACTAGCTATCCTCCTATAGAGTCAACCTAACAAGTGCTAGTCCTATGGTTCATTACTGTCCATCATAGTGAACCTTCAACTAGGAATGTTTTAGGAGTTTAGCACAGAGATATATCTACAGTCTCAAAATTACAACTCTTTATAATTTCATATTCTCAACTTTAACTCCGTGGACATATTATGTAAATATAAATGATGCATATGAACATAATAGAATAAGTCCTTTTATTAAATCGATAATAAATGTGACATGCATAAATGAAATCAATTGATTGTTCCTAATCCTTAAACAATCATCTCTATGATTGGCTCTAGGGCATAATCCTAACATAATCATCTTCAAAAGAATGATTATTAATGAACAACCTTTGTTGTATCCTAATATAGAAGGGTCCTTTTAAACACTACACTTTATAGTATTGCTTTGCTCACTACACAACCTTTGTATGTGACAAGGGACATCAGAGGTACTTTGCATTGACTAACTCTACTTCTAAAGCTTATTAGTCATTAACACTATCATATAGTATGACAATAAGATTCCAATTGTGCAAAGTGTCTCTTTCTTATTAGGATGTTTTATGGAAGGCCTTTAATAAAAGGCTTTCTAGTATACAAACAATCTTTTTGGAATTAAGAACAATTCTCAATTTCCTAAGCCAATCAAAGAAATTAGGTTCAGTCAAATTATCAATATCCTGTATTGTAGGAAATAGGGGTTTTGAGGTGAGTTATCAGGTAGTTTACATTAACAACTTTAATTAAATAGAAGATAAGATTTCATTTTTATCCATAATGATTGGGTCTTTAATCATATGGTACCTCCCACTATTTTATCAAATCCCATACATCCTCTAATGGAATTCGAGAATTAATGGATTCGTAGTAGGGATTGGGGTCCCACTGAGAACTAGCAACCTCATATAATAGAATTTTGGCCACTAATCCCCAATGAGTAGACAACTCTTTGTCTAATGCTTCTATAAGCAAATTCAATCATTTAGCCTCTAGAGAAACATAAACCTCACATAATAGCATTTTGGAATATAATCTCTAGTTAAGTCAATCCACTCAGGTTTGGTCATCATGACACACTCCTCACATAATAGAATTTTGGAATATGCCACTTATACCCCCATGATATCATATATATAATAGTATCAAGTAAAATCCCCAATGTGGACACTTCCTACATATCTGCAGCCAAGCACCCACACCAAGAACCCTAGTTGAGCCTATAATGGTGGAAGGCTATGAAGAGAGCATTCCCTAATGTTCTCTCCATTCACAACTTAATATTTGAAACAAGAGGGGTTTCAAGGTCTCATCAACATATAATATACATCTCATACATTAAAGTATAAACATACAAATCATGTTATTATAATCATACATCTCATGCAATAATATATCAACATATATATAAAGTACCATACATTGATATTAGTCCCTAAGTGAATAGGTGACATATATCAATCTATGATATTGGAGCTACTACAATTATCTCATAAATTAAAGCTCCTACTATGATGATTATGGACTTTAGGGTGATTCAATTTAGGCCAATAAATTGAATCCATGGACTATAGGAAGGTATAGGTGATTGTAAAACAATAAATTAAAGCTTTGCATGCTCGCTTAAATTTCTTCTTTAAGTTCTTCAAGTCCTTCAATGTCCAACAACTTCTTGTTGGGCTCCACCATGCTCCATTGGGATCCGCCATGCTCCTTAGTGCACTCTTGATTACATAACATTTATATAACTTGAAGAAGGGGATACATAAGGGATACATAAGGGGAATGTGGGCTACATAAGAGAATGATAGAGAGAGAAAGAGAAAGTGGCATGCAAGCCCCAATAAAAAATTTACATCACCAATAATTAAATTACAACCATTTGAAAAATAATACATCCCATAATTATAAGACGGCCAATCGCAATTGGTTTATTAGGTCTTAGTCCATAATCATCATCCATTAACAGTTATACAATCACATGTATAAATAAAAGTACTGTAAGCAATAAAACATATGGGCATTATGGTAACTCTATTAATTGGACTCCATTAATCTCATTAATGCTTCCTAATCTCATGAGGGAATATAAATTAATAATTTCCAGAATTAAAATAATGAAAATAATCAATTTTATCAATTTCTAAAATCAGAATTACATTAACTCCAATTTAGAAACTATTTAATGAATTAACACTCCTTTTAATCATTTAATTTCCCAAAATTATTTTAATATATCATAATACGTTTTAACACTTTAAAACATTTAATTTTGATCAATCATATCAATCAAAATAATTAGAATAATTAAAACAATTAAATAATACTAAATAGTATCTAATACTATAGTATTTGGAATTAACTTAAATAAATAAAACAACTTTATTTAAATAAAAATTCCAGAAAATAAATTTATTCCAAAATTATTTTAAACAATTTAAAACGTTATAAAATTAATCACTATTAATTAAATAATTAATTTCGGAATTAATTTAATTGGGGAAAATCAAATTTTGTAAGCTAGGGTTAGGGTTTCATGCTTACCCGAAACCCTAGCCTCTTTTATGGCCTCCACACTCAACCACAAGCCACGGCTGACTACCCATGGCCCTTGGTGATCTCCCACTACCCTAGTCCAGTCCCATGGTGATGATAATGAAGGGCTCCAAGCCCTAGGTCGTGATTTACAATGGTTTCATCAAACCCTTGCTGCTACTGCTGGAGAATAATGGAGGTTTTATGGCTTTCATGGTTGCCACGTTCAAAGCATAGCTGCCCAAGCTATGGCAGCCCTCAAGTCATCTTCCTAAATGTATTTCGACCCCCAAAGATGAGGAATCAATGATCAAATCACTCCCAAACAGCCTCTGCAATGTCAGAACATATCAATAATCCAAAATCTGCAGAAAAACGATAGTGGAGAGAAGAGGGTTCAAAACCCTAGAGGCTGCCATCTAATGGCTACCGCATCACTTGGGGTTTGTCCCTAGGTGAGTCTCGATCCTAATGGTGGTGATGGTGCATCTCTAAAAGCCCTAGGCCATGTTTGGCAGAGGCATAAAGCCTCCACTGCTGCTGCCGCCGGTGTTAGAGCATTCTTCCATGGCTTTTCATGGTTGCCATGATCAAATCATGGCTGCCAAAGCTAAGGCTGCCAATAAGTGATGTCCCCACATCAATATTAAACACCAATAAAGAGTTTTTGACAATCAAATCGAACCCTAACAGCTGCTGCAAGTCGTTCTTCATAAATCATTCAATTTTCTGCAGAAAACAACAATGGGGAGAGTAGGGTTCTATAACCCTCATGGCTACCATCGAATGGCTGCCAAATCTCTTGGAATCAATCCCCAGGTAAGGTATGACCCTAATGGTAGTGGTCTCACCAGCAGCCATGCCTCCATGCTCAAGATACAAGCCAATCTTCATGGCTGTATCGTTTTATGCAAAAACTGCTTTGCTGGAAAATTTTAAAACTCAAACTTTTTGATTGTTTTTAATTCAAAACTCATACCAACATCAAAGATAAACATATATATAATATATATATCATATCTATGATCATTCATAATGATTTTAGATGGGAGGGATTGAATAAAAAACATTAAAGTAACCTGGGTTTATCAAGAACCCAGGTTTGGCCTCTTTAAAGAACTTCAAGCTTGATTTTCTTTTAAATTTGATTTTTATTGTATCAAATATATATAGTAAATATAATTATATATAATCATCATATGATTAATATAAATCAAATTTTAAACAAAAACAAGCAGAAATCAACCTAGAGATCCATTTCCGCGTAAAACTGTCTTTCCAGACAGTTTGTAGTAAAAAATTCATAACTTTCTCTACAGAACTCGGATCGACGAACCGTTTGTTGGGTTTGAAAGCTGATTTGAAGGGCTTTCTAACCATATATGGCTCAAAAATTTTGGATAAGAACTCAGATTTCGGCAGGCAAAACAAGATGACGGTTTTTCATGGCTACCATGAAAACTGTTCATAACAGTTTTATAAAACCCTAGTTTACTAAAACCTAGTTCTAGTAAATTAATCCAATTAATTTTACCATAATTTACAGCCCATATGCTATTTGTATTAATCACAATCATGGCTCTTGATACCACTGTAAGGAATTGAATCAAAGAAAACAAGAATACGGAAGAAAGTAAATAACAAAAATTTTCATTCAATTCCTTGAACCCATGAATTTGATTGTGATATAATACAAAACGATAAAACCCTAATTACAAAAAGAGGGTTTAGAACTTACAGTAAGGTCCTTAAGACTGATTGATTGATCTTCAAACGAACAAAAATCTAGCAGCACAAATGTCCTGCCTCCACGGTATCCATACCAAGCAAAAGTTTTAAGTTGTCTTCTAGTTCTCCTTAGGGTTTGCTAGAATGGAGAAGAAGAAGGAGAAAAAGAAGAAGAGAAAGAGAGAAAGAGAGAGGCCTACTCAAACTTGGGCTAGAGAGAGAGTGGAGTGAATAATTGTGTGTCAAAGCACTTGCTAGTGTGTTTTATGCAGACACACAAGAAGGCCACCCTAGGGGAATCCCACTCTAAGTGGGATTTGCAACTTTCTCAAATTGCACTTTAACCCCTCCTTTTACATCAAATGCAAGTATGGCCCTTTCGAACTTTTCTCAATGCACTTATGCCCTTTTTCTCACAACTTAAAGTCCCTTTTCACTTATTGGTGTGTGACCCATTGGGTTCACAACATTTAGTAGTAGGAAATAGCACTAAATGTCACATAGAGTGCCCAATGGAACACTTTCCATTAAGGGTCTAATTGGAACACCTTCCAATTCTCTAATTGATTATAACTCACTTATATCAATTAGGGCTTCTATTAACCATGAGTCATACCTAGCATGGCTTATGGTGTGGTCCTAAATGAGGTGAAGTAAAATCATACAAAGAACCCTTCAGTTATAGTTAAGGTTACAATTACATCGTTCTATTATACACAATGTCTCTGATTGAACTAATAGGACATAGAAGTCTGTCAAGTTCCTAGTTCAATTCTTTTATAATCATTTACAAATATCAACTCATTGATGCACTATGAAAACTCCTTTCCATAGTCATCCTACCATGGCCATGGAATTTCATGAGTTATATTAATAAATGCTATGTGAGACATTCTCTCCCTTTTACTAGAAGTGATAGATTCTTTATTTACGATGCTTTGTCGACTCAATTAGAGTCCCTATCGAGTTGTAGAGCCTCATAATGCTTCCTATACGCCCATACGCTCATAGGAGCTCTATACACTCTAATAAATCATGAGAGGTTTTGTAGAGTCCATGACGCTTTTTACTCAATTAGAGTCGCCATAAACTCGTCGGAGCCTTAAAACGATTCTTATATGCCCGTAGAGCCTCATAATTCTTCCTATATGCTTATACGCTCGTAGGAGCTCTATACATTCCAATAAATCATAAGAGGTTTTGTAGAGTCCATGACACTCTTTACTCAATTAGAGTTGCCATAAACTTTTGGGAGCCTTAAAATGATTCTTATATGCCCGTAGGAGCTCTATACACTCCTAAATTTCTTAGGAAGCTATCTATGGTCCACGATTCTTTCTAAACCCAATTAGAGTCGCTATAGACTCGTGGGAGGCTCACATCACTTCCTATACACTTGTATAAGCTCTATGCATTCTAAATAACTTAGGAGGCTATAAAATCCACGACGCTGTCTAAACTCAATTAGACTCGCCATTGAATCGTGAGAGCCTCACAACGCTTTCTATACACCCGTAGGTGCTCTATATGCTAAAATAAATCCTAGTAGGGTTTCTAGTGTACATGACGCTCTCTAGACTTAATTAGAGTCCCCATCGACTCATAGAGCCTCACAATGCTTCCTATACACCTGTAGGAGCTCTATACACTCCAATAAATCATAGGAAGCTTTGTAGAGTCCACAACACTCTTTAAACTCAATTAGAATTGCTATAAACTCGTGGGAGCCTTAAAACGATTCCTATACGCCCATAGGAGCTCTATACACTCCAAAAATTCCTAATAGGCTTTCTTTTGTCCATGATGCTCTCTAGACTCAATTAGAGTCACCATAGACTTGTAGGAGCCACACAATGCTTCTTATACGGGCTGTAGGAGTGCTATACACTCCAAAAACTCCTAGAAGGCTTTTTAAAGACAACAATGCTCTCTAAACTCAATTGGAGTCATTGTAGACCCTGTAGGAGACTCACAACGTTTCTAATACGCCCGTAGGAGCTCTACACACTGCAAAAAATCCTAGAAGGCATTCTATTGTCTGTGATGCTTTCTAGACTTAATTAGGGGCAATATAGACACGTGGGAACTTCACAACGCTTCCCATACACCCATAGGAGCTCTATGTACTCCAAAAAATCCTAAGACTCTTTCTAGAGTCTATGACGCTCTCTTAACTCAATTAGAGTCGTCATAGACTAGTGGGAGCCCCACAATGCTTCTTCTACGCACGTAAGATACACTCCAAAAAAAAATAAAATCCTAGGAAGCTTTCTAAAGTCCACGATGCTTTCTAGACTTAATTGAAGTTGCCATTGACTTGGGGGAGCCTCATAACGCTTTCTATACTCCCGTAGGAGCTCTATACAGTCCAAAAAATCATGGGAAGCTTTCAAGAGTCCATGACGCTATCTAGAGTCAATTAGAGTCGCCATAGACTTGAGGGAGCCTCACAACGCTTCTTATACACTCGTTGGCGCTCTATACACTCCAAAAAATCGTAGAAGGTTTTCTAGTGTCCACGATGCTCTCTAGATTCAATTAGAGTCACCATAAACTCGTGGGAGCCTCACAATGATTCCTTTATGCCCTTAGACACTCTATACACTCCAAAAAATCATAGGAGGCTTTCTAGTATCCACAGCCCTCTTTAGACTCTATTTGGGTAACCATAGACTCATTGGTTCCTTTCGACGCTTCCTATATGCCCATACGAGGTCTATACACTCCAAAAAATCATTGGAGGCGCTCTAAAGTCCACAATGCTTTCTAGACTCAATTAGAGTCACCATAGATGTAAGGAATTGAGTTAGAGAAATACTACAATGCGAAACATAATAAATAACAAAAATTATAAATCAATTCCTCATAGCTTATGAATTTGATTGTGGTTCATACAAAACTAAAACCTAACTAGAAGAAGAAGGTGACTTACAAGAGGTTCTTAAGATGATTGATGAAGAACAAAGCAGCAGCATAAGTGTCCTGCCTCCATAGTATCCACACTAAGTTAAAGCCTTCAAGTTGTCTTCGAGTTCTCCTTAGGGTTTGCTAGAGAAGGAGAAGAAGAGAGAGAAAAAGAGACCACCAACTAGGGATGGCTAAGGAGAGGGCTTAAGAGAGTGTAGTGTAGTGTCTAGCACATGCTAGTGTGCTGTATATAGACACCAAAGGAGGGCCGGCCAAGGGGGATTCCCACTAAGTATGGGAGTTACAACTTCTCTAAATTGCTCTCTCACCCCTCCAACTTACAACTAATGCAAGTGAGGTCCAAAAGATCTTTTCTTAATACACTCTTATCCTTTCTCTTACAACTTAAAGTCCCACTTTACTTATTGGTGTGTGACCCATTAGGGTCACAACATCTAGTAGTAGGTAGTGGCACATAGATTGCCCAATAGAACACTTTCCATTAAGGGTTTAATTGGAACACCTTCCAATTCCCTAATTGAGTATAACCAACTTATATCAATAAGGGTTTCTATTAACCATGAGTAACATCTAGTAATGGCTCATGGTGTAATCCTAAATGAGGTGAATATAAATCATATAAAGAACCATTCAGTTACAGTTAAGGTTACAATTACATCCTTCCATCAACATAATGCTTCTAATTAAACCTAATAGGACATGGAAGTCTGTCAAGTCCCTCATTTAATACTTTATGAACCTACCCAAAATATCAACTCATTAGATGCACTATGAAAACCCTTTTCATAGTCATCTTACCATGGCCATAGATTTACATGAGTTATATTTATGAGTGTTCTTATGAAACATTCTCTCCCTTTTCTTGAGAATGATAGATCTCTTGTTGATCACTCATATACCTTCACACATGAATCAGCGCAGCCAATGAACACCCTTGTATATACCCCAGTGGAATATACAGTCGGTGCTATTAAACTTCCAAAGCTTTATGCATAAGACAACCATGGTCTCTCAAGTCTAAGGATTACTTGTACCACTGCAACTATAAGAAACTGATTGATAGGTAGGTAAAAAACTCTATTCAGTTTATCTCAAATTAAGATGGCCACATTCAGTGTACCTGTTCATATAACAAGAACCCACATATTTGTCTTAGTGTTACCTATGGGCATATAAGAAGCGTTGTGAAACTCCCACGAGTTTATCCTGACTCTAATTGAGATAAGAAAGCCTACTAGGAATTTTTGAAGTATATAGAGCTCCAACGGACGTATAGGAAGCATTATGAGGCACCCCTGAGTCTATGGCGACTCTAATTAAGTCTGGAGACCTTTGTGGACTCTTAAAAGCCTCCTAGGATTATTTAGAATGTATAGAGCTCTTACAGGCGTATAGGAAGCGATGTGAGGCTCCCACAAGTCTATGGCGAGTCTAATTAGGCTAGAGAGAGTTGTGGACTCTAGAGAGCCTCCTAAGAAATTTAGGAGTATATAGAGCTTCTACGAGCGTATAAGAAGTGTTGTGAGGCACCCATGAGTCTATGGTGACTCTAATTTAGTGTTGAAAACATCGTGGACTCTAGAAAACCTCCAATAATTTTTTGGAGTGTATAAACCTCTTACAAACGTATATGAAGCGTTAAAAGGAACCCACGACTCTCTCCAGACTTAATTAGAGTCATTATAGACTTGTGCGAACCTCACAACGCTTCCTATATGCTCGTAGGAGTGCTATAGACTCTAAAAACTCCTAGGAGGCTTTCTAAATACCACGATGCTCTCTAGACTCAATTAGAATTGTGATAGACTCGTGGAAGACTCAGAACATTTCTTATACAGCCGTAGGAGCTCTATACACTACAAAAAATCCTATGAGGCTTTCTAATGTCCATGACACTTTCTAGACTTAATTAGGGTCGACATAGACATGTAGAAACCTCACAAAGCTTCCCATATACCCGTAGGAGCTCCATACCCTCCAAATATCCTGGGAGGCTTGCTAGAGTCCACGATGCTCTCTATACTCAATTGGAATCGCCATTGACTTGTGGGAGCCTCACGACGCTTCTTATACGCCCATGGGAGATCTTTACATTCCAAAAAATCACAAGAGGATTTCTAGAGTCTACAGTGCTCTCTAGACTCAGTTTGAGACGTTATAGACTTGTGGGGCTGTAGACACCCCGTTTTGTACCACCTAATAATTCTAAATTGCCTTTTTAACCCCAATGATGAGGTTTATTATTCGTCTTGAAAAATACGAAGTGATCCCAAACGAGCCAATGAAGTCACAGCAAAAATCTTAAGTTTGTAGCAATTTTTCATTTAGCCCTGCTGCGTACACACCTGTAGTGGGTGTAGACACGTTCATGCGTACGCACCCACTTGGGATGCGTACGCACCCTTCCTTTTTATGGAAATTCCATATTTAGTAGTTCTTTCTCCCAAAGACTTCTAATTGAAAAGAAGAATCCTATTTTGAATGCAATTACAGTTAGCAACCCGGGAAGGACTCCCAAAACCCCAAGGATCTCTATATATACACTATTATAATTCTGAAAGGAGGACCAGAACCCTAGTCCAAGGAGCCACCATTAACTTCACCCAAAACCCTAAGCTAAGGATTCATGCTGTGATTTTGGAGGCTTGCAAGGAGGAACTAAGCGGAATCAAAGGCGCGTAAACCTTGAGGGTAACTTTCTATCGATTTTTATTCAGTTTTATGAATTGTGGTTATGCGTGATTGAAGTAATATTGGTATAGTCATATGCATGCTAGTTGATGTGTGTTATTTATTTATTACGCATGATTTAGAAGAGTAGGGTTGTTAAAGAGTGAAATTCGTCATAATTCAGCAGTAGTTTTCTAAAATCAGCGATCGTATTTTAATCATAACTTTTGACTCTGAAGTCAGAATTGGACGAAATTAGTCTTCTTAGAAAGATAATTCAATTCTCTACAACTTTGTATTTCACAAGGTTTTTCCAATTTCAACGTTTTCATACCCAAAAACGCAATTGAACTTTCTGCTGTTGCAAAGTGACGAAAATCACTTTTCTTTCTCTTTTTCTCTTTTGTTTATTTGATCTCATTATGCATGATTATGGGTGAAATATGATGTTAGAATGCATGCTTAGGATAAATAAGTTGTATAATTATTGTATATCATGCCATAATAGTGGAGTAGGTTGAATCTGAATAGGACCGACTGATTGCCCGATTATCATTGTTATTGTCAAACAATGATGTTAACATTGATATGTTAGGCAAACATTCTCTTTCCGGATTTTGTAGTGTTGATATTTGTTTCTAGTATTCTATATATCTAGTTTTAGGGTTAGTTTGTGTTGTTTTCTATTTTTTAGAATCCGGAATATGCCTACAGGTTGCGTACGCATTCAGCATGGTTGCGTACGCACCCCGTTAAGGCAGACAGTCTTCTGTTCTTTAGGGTTTTCTGCACGATAGTAGTTAGGGAGTTTATCTCTTAATGATTATTGTCTGGAATGCGTATGGGTTATTGAAACAGGGCTAACAAAAGCGCAGGTTCAAGAACAATGGTGCGTACGCAACTGGCATAGATGCGTACGCACCACGCTAATTAAGGCAGAAAGCTTGTCTTCTAGTTGATTTTGTTTGATCCTATTTCATGATTCCTGGGTAATATATTATGCATATTTCATTCATTATTGTGCGATATAATTACTACATGTTTTAGGGTTAATTTTAATTAAATATCATTTTAATTATGGCTAATAGTTATGTGTGGGGGCCGGTTTCGAACGGGCATTGTCGGGTGCCTAACACCTCCTCGATAATGTACCCTAGCTCTGAACTTGAATCTCTGGTTATGACGAGCTGGACCTTGCTAGGGTTCATTGTTCCCAGATAGTAACTGGGTGGCGACTCCTCTCCACGATTAGTCTTTTGAGGCTAGTTGCGTACTCTCGAACCATCGCGGTGGTTTTTAAATACTTCTTTCTTTTTATGGGGTGTGGTGCTCACAGTGGCGACTCCACTGGGGATAAAGAGCTAGACTTCGTAGTAACTATTGGCCTTAATTAATTTGAAAATTTGATTAAATGAAACCAAATTGCGCACACGCGCACAAGGACCATGTTTACCCTTGATGACAGTCCGATAAGAGACCCAGGCCCCACTCGTGCCTATGGTCTACTCAAGTTGGCATCATCAACCCACAGCCTGTGCCACTAGCCTGTGATAAGCTAGTGAGTACGTTAACGGGCTGCTCTTTGAGCGCCCTAGCTTGGGTGACCCTTAAAGGAGAAGAAACCCTAATGGACTGACCACACTAATTACCCTCGAGGCCTTTGCATAGCTCTGTTTGAATGTATGTCATTTTGCATCCATGTTAGACATTTATCGCGGTATGGGGTGAGGCCTATGTTATTTATTAGCCCTTTTAAGATAAGCCCAACTGAGGAAAGAGATGTGTGCTTGTTATTGGACTTAGGTCCATATATAAATAAAGAAAAGAAGAATAAAAAAAGAATGGGCCTTTGATCCAAAGAGAGGTTAGGTGTGCGTTGTGGGCTCAACTTGAAAAGGTTAATGGACTACATGGACCTGGTAGGCGTTAGGTTTGGACCAATTTGGTGAAAGAAATCGAACCCGAATTAAAAATGGAATTCCAAAGTCAATTATGTTTCGAAGCTCAAGCCCAAATGAGAGTTAAGATTGATTATCTTTGTAAGTGGAAAAAAAAAAGAAGAAGAAGAAGAAGAATAATAGAATAATGGGCTTGGATCCAAAATATTAGTGAGACGAGAGCATTTGTAATGGGCTTGAATTCGAAAAATGGTTGACTTTGTGAGTACTTATTACACCTTGGGCACTTGAAAGATCTAGTAGACATGACGAGGCCTAAGTCATAATAAGAAGGAATTGGGTAATCTTGAAGTGGAACAGGCTTTACTTGGATACAAAAGGGGACATGTACCTAAACACTTCGCTTGGTAATTTCAGACAAGATTGGGAGACCGCGATCTAGTACCAGTGTGCCAGGTTGTGTTTAGACCCGTTCGCCTACAACAAACCGTTTGAGGAAGATAAGATCAGAACAGATAGCAGAAACAACACTTGCTGACCTCATGGCTATGCTGCAAAACGACAAAGGCTGAATTACAGTGAGAAAAGGCCGAAATGCAAGAAGAAAGGGCTGAGATAAAAAGTATGATGACGGGATTAGTACAGAGGCTGACAACTCTAGAAATGGGAAGAAAGAACAAAGGGCATGAAGTACCATAATGAACTGAAAGGGGATCAGAAGGTGAGAAGACTGGAGAGAAGAGTGGTGCTACTAAAATGGGTGACCATGAGAATGTGTGGGATGATGAAGACTATGCAGATTATATGGCCAGAAAGAATGTTAAAGACAAAGTCAAGGGAAATGACCCAAGAGTGGACAAGCTAGAGACAGAAAACCAAGAGATGAAGGATCAGATCAATCAGATGAAGACTGCATGGCATAAATCTCAAGGGATGGGTGACTACATATTTTCTATATCAAGCATAACTTTTGAGGCCAAGATTCAATTACCCCCTAAATTCAAAATAGCAGATTATGAGAAGTTCGATGGAACCGACGATCCCAAGCAACACCTTCGTCAATACCTAAGCATTGCTAGAATGAGGGGTTTGACTTCAGAACAAGCCCACTGCGATTTTCCTTTGTCACTATTTGGAGATGCTTCCAAATGGTACTATGGGCTCGAGGAGGAAGTAATTAGATCTTGGGAAACTTTGGCCCAAGAGTTCACCAATAAATACAATTACAATACCATGCTGGATGTAACTCTAAGGGATTTGGAGATGATAAGACAGAAACCAGACGAGAGCTTCTCAGATTTCCTTGGTACGTTGGAGGGCAAAGGTGCTGAAAATAGTGAACAAACCAGTCAAGATAGATCAAGTTAACATGGTATTGATGAACTTGACACCTGTTTACTTTGATAAAATGTTGACTTCGTTTGTCATGAACTTCCAGCAATTGTACCAATGCGGAACCAGGATAGATGCGATCCATCAAGGCCAAGTAGAGGGTAAACCCGCAAATATGAAAGTATTTCAGATCAAGTAGTAATGGCACAGGTGGAAATAATAGGGGCCTTGGAGCTGCACAGGCCACCGTAGGAGCCATCAACCAAGGGGCACAACAACCCGGACTGTTTGATAACCTTGGAGTCCCTTTGTCTAAAGCATTCGATAACTTTTCTCAAAGGGGTTGCTTGAAAGTTTTAGAGCCACGGCCGTTACCCAATCCTATTCCATCCTATTGGAAGCAGAATGAATATTGCAACTTCCATCAAAGCATTGGTTATAGGACAGACAATTGCACAAGGTTGAAGCATGAGATTCAAGACATGACTGATAGTAGTAGGTTACCACGACCAGAGAATACGGGGTATTGAATATAGGCACCGAGGCTATAAGATGAGAAGCTAAGATTCCCGAGTCGATCCATTGTTAAGTTTACTCTAGAGTTTGTTTCTGAGTTCATTTATGAGTTTATTGAGCCTTTAGTTCGCTTTCGAGTTTGTCGAGCTTTGCGAGTCCAATAAAGTCATTAAAGCCTTTTGATGTGATCCCTTTTATTGATAATGGAATAAAAGCTGACCTTGCTTATTTTGGTGTGTCTCCTAATAACGAAATCTTTGAAGGCAAAATTCATTTAATCTAGAAAAGATAATTAATGGGGATCAAGAAAGGAAATTGAAATCCATTAAAATTGAAGCTATCTTAATCAACTCGAACATTAATGAAGATTTTAAAGAGATATCAATTGGTTTAAACCAAAATAGGCTGATCTTACAACTCTAATGGACTTATCAAGAGACACAGGCAATAAACTTGGAAGTTTGCACATTTATCCTTCTCATACTCAAATTTTGAACAATGGAGATCGAAATAAAGAGAGGTCCATCATTTCTGCTACCCTTCTCGAAAAAAAATATATAAAGAAAAATCCTTTGCTAACCCCTTTAAGCCTTAATAAGTTTTCTTTCTGACATCCTTGTCAAGGATTACCCCTACACTAGGGGCAAATTTTGGAGAGAGATTTGTTTGAAGCAAGGGGCAATGTAAATGAAAAAAAGAGAAAGAAAGAGAGAGAAAAGAAAAGAAAAGAAAGAAAAGTGGAAGAATTAAAAGAGGATATTTGAAGCAAAAAAAAAAAAAAAAAAAAAAAAAGAAGAAGAAGAAGAAGGAAAAAGAAAAAGCAAAAAAATTTCGAAGAGTGAATAAGTAATCCTTTACAATTAGGAATCCATGAAAATTAATTTTGAGCCTCTAATATCTTTCTTTCATAATCCTAGAACCCCGAGCCTACATTATGGTCCAAATGAAAGTCCTCTCTGATTGATCGAAGTTTTTCAAATTTGATGAACTATGTTTGGCTTGATTCCTCTTGGATATGTAGGCAACCTCGCAAAGGTGCAGCCACATAACTTGGAGTTTGTGCAAAGGTGCATTCACGTCATTTGGAATTCATACAACGGGCACAAACAAAGAAAATCACATCAGAAGCAATTCAAGAAAGACAAGTTGGGAAAAGATAGCCCGCTAGGTTAAAAACTCGAAAAGGCAGCCTAGCAAAAGTTAGGGTATGAAAAGAAAAAAGAAAAGAAAAGAAAATAAGTGAAGGAATGAAGCCTACAAATATCATAACCAGACAACAAGGAAGGTGATGCACACTCCGACCTATAAGTCAAGGGGCAAACCCGATTGAATACCCTCACATGCCATCAGAATCGACATATGGAACGCCTTTGTTAATGAAAGAGTGGACCAACGTTAGTGGAATTTTATGGAAATAACTAGTACATCCTTGATCATCTTTGATTAACTAAGAAAAGAAAAATAGAATAATTGTCTTAATGAGATGGAAATTAAAGGGAGACACATTTGAAATAGGTTGAGGTCAATACTCAAGTCTATTGTTTCATCATTTCAGGTCGTACTTGAATTCCCTAGTCTTGTTTGAGTCTCTTGTCTACATCCTTGTTCTTGGTTTTATCTTCTTTATCCTTATTTGCCTCTTTGCATCATCGGTAGTTTACTCGGAGTATAATCCCAAAGGGCTAAACAATGGGCGGTTGTGCGCATATCATCCATGTGCGTACTTGCGGAGGTAGTATGAAGGTTTAGTGTTTTGTGCTTCATTTGATATGATGTGTTTATCTTGAGCTTCATGCACTTACATTCTCATGACCTCTCGAAAGCAAAGTTAGTTCAATGCCATTGCTCTGGGGAATGAATCTCTAACTCGGGGAAAGAAGCTACAACTCCATTCAGTAGTCTCGAGCATGTTTAAGCAAATCTGTTGAAATTGAAGACAATGCCAAAGAAGTGAATGAGTACATGTCGCAATCATACTTGTAATCTTGTTCAGAGGTAATCATTAAGAGAAAGAAAAATCAACAATGATCCCACCAAGGCCTCGATTTCGATTAGACCATGTAGGTAGGGAATGGGCTCCGAATAGTCTATACATGCATGTTGAGCATTGCTTTTGAATTCGAACCTTTGAGTGATGCCCTTCTTGCTTCGAAGGCAGATTCCTTGAGGGAAATCTTTTCTTGATTTGCCCTAGGGCATCTTTCTTTGGGGATTAGAATGGTCTCTAAAGCGTTTTTTTTCAGATATGAATTCTTTTGGTGATTTGTTGAGTATCTTTGATTGGTCGGAAATGTTTGATTCAACTCTCGTTAGAGTTTGATATGTCGTTAGCTTTCGTTAAGGTCCACCCTCGTTTGGGTCTAAGTACCCTTATTTGATTTGCTTTGGGTCTGGGCACCCTAATATGGTCTTTAATCAAGTTTGAATATCTTAGAAGATGGGATTCAAGTCTGCAGATTCTGAAGTGTTTTCCATCGAATTCAAAAATCTTAAAAGATGGGATTCAGGTCTGCAGATTCTTAAGTGTTTTCCATCGGATATGAGTTTTGAGGACTCTTTTTCAGCAGATGCGAGTTTTGAGGACTCTATTCCTTCAAATTATGAGTCTTGAGGACTCCCTTTTGGAAATGAGTTTTGAGGACTCTTTACATTCTCATTTATTCATGGTTTTCTTCAAGGCCCGCCTTCTTCAAGGCCCACATCACTTTAACCTTCTTCAAGGGCCGCCTTCTTCAAGGCCCATATCGCTTTGACCTTCTTTAAGGTCTGCTTTTTTTAAGGCCCACATCACTTTGACCTTCTTCAAGGTCCACCTTCTTCAAGGCCCACCTTCTTCAAGGCCCGTATCTTTGACCTTCTTCAAGGTCTGCCTTCTTCAAGGCCCCTATCACTTTGGTCTTCTTTAAGGCCTGCCTTCTTCAAGGACCACATCACTTTGACCTTCTTCAAGGTCCGCCTTCTTTAAGGTCCGCCTTCTTTAAGGCCCATATCACTTTGGCCTTTTTTAAGCTCCGTCCTCACTATAGGACTCATTCAGATGATTGTAGGCCTTCTTTAAGGTCCGTCCTCACCACAAGACTCATTCACATGACTTTGAGCCTTCTTAAAAGTCCGTCCTCACCACAGGACTCATCCAGATGATTGTAGGCCTTCTTTAAGGTCCGTCCTCGCTATAGGACTCATTCATATGACGTATAGGCCTTCTTCAAGGTCAATATTTCTCAAAGTTTGAAGTATTTCTTTTTATTTATCTTTATCACTGCCTGGATGAAGTTTCACTTTGTTACTTTTAAACTACGGTAGGTCTGATCTCCACGAGGAGTACGTAGGTAAATTAGGTAATTCCTAATCCGACCCTAACAAATGATATTTTCAAAAACCTTGATTTAAAATCATAAGGCGGTCAAAATGGTGCCGTTTATTAAGTCTTTCGATGTAACTTGTCGAGTGAGTAACATCGAAAGAAGGGGCAACTGTAGACACCCCGTTTTGTACCACCTAATAATTCTAAATTGCCCTTTTAATCTCAATGATGAGGTTTATTATTCGTCTTGAAAAATACGAAGTGATCCCAAACGAGCCAATGAAGTCACAGCAAAAATCCTAAGTTTGTAGCCATTTTTCATTTAGCCCTGCTGTGTGCGCACCTGTAGTGGGTGCGGACGCGTTCATGGGTACGCAACCACTTGGGATGCGTACGCACCCTCCCTTTTTATGGAAATTCCATATTTAGTAGTTCTTTCTCCCAAAGACTTCTAATTGAAAAGAAGAATCCTATTTCGAATGCAATTACAGTTAACAACCCGGGAAGGACTCCCAAAACCCCAAGGATCTCTATATATACACTATTATAATTCTGAAAAGGAGGACCAGAACCCTAATCCAAGGAGCCACCATTAACTTCACCCAAAACCCTAAGCTAAGGATTCATGCTGTGATTTTGGAGGCTTGCAAGGAGGAACTAAGTGGAATCAAAGGCGCGTAAACCTGAGGGTAACTTTCTATCGATTTTTATTCAGTTTTATGAATTGTGGTTATGTGTGATTAAAGTAATATTGGTATAATCATATGCATGCTAGTTGATGTGTGTTATTTATTTATTATGCATGATTTAGAAGAGTAGGGTTGTTAAAGAGTGAAATTCGTCATAATTCAGCAGTAGTTTTCTAAAATCAGCAATCGTATTTTAATCATAACTTTTGACTCCAAAGTCAGAATTGGATGAAATTACTCTTCTTAGAAAGATAATTCAATTCTCTACAACTTTGTATTTCACTGAGGTTTGTCCAATTTCAATGTTTTCATACCCAAAAACGTGATTGAAGTTTCTGCTGTTGCAAAGTGACGAAAATCACTGTCTTTCTCTTTTTCTCTTTTGTTTATTTGATCTCATTATGCATGATTATGGGTGAAATATGATGTTAGAATGCATGCTTAAGATAAATAAGTTGTATAATTATTGTATATCATGCCAT
The DNA here is from genome assembly GCA_039720395.1 of Liquidambar formosana. Lineage (NCBI taxonomy): Eukaryota > Viridiplantae > Streptophyta > Magnoliopsida > Saxifragales > Altingiaceae > Liquidambar > Liquidambar formosana. The sequence continues at coordinate 26,049,129 of CM077821.1, forward strand.
AATAGTGGAGTAGGTTGAATCTGAATAGGACCGACTGATTGCCCGTTTATCATTGTTATTGTCAAACAATGATGTTAACATTGATATTTTAGGCAAACATTCTCTTTCCGGATTTTGTAGTGTTGATATTTGTTTCTAGTATTCTATATATCTAGTTTTAGGTTTAGTTTTGTTGTTTTCTATTTTCTATAATCCAGAATATGCGTATAGGTTGCGTACGCATTCAGCATGGCAGACAGTCTTCTGTTCTTTAGGGTTTTCTGCACGATAGTAGTTAGGGAGTTTATCTCTTAAGTATTATTGTCTGGAATGCGTATGGGTTATTGAAACTGGCATAGATGCGTACGCACCATGCTAATTAAGGCAGAAAGCCTGTCTTCTGGTTGATTTTGTTTGATCCTATTTCATGATTTCTGGGTAATATATTCTGCATATTTCATTCATTATTGTGCGATATAATTGCTGCATGTTTTAGGGTTAATTTTAATCAAATATCATTTTAATTATGGCCAATAGTTATGTGTGGGGGCCGGTTTCAACTGGGCATTGTTGGGTGCCTAACACCTTCCCGATAATGTACCCTAGCTCCGAACCCGAATCTCTGGTTATGACGAGCTGGACCCTGCTAGGGTTCATTGTTCTTAGATAGTAACTAGGTGGTGACTCCTCTCCGCGATTAGTCTTTTGAGGCTAGTTGCGTACTCTCGAACCATCGCGGTGGTTTTTAAATACTTCTTTCTTTTTATGGGGTGTGGTGCTCACAGGGGCCTCACAACGTTTCTTATAGGTCTGTAGGAGATCTACACACTCTAAAAAAAATCCTAAGTGGCTTTCAAGACTCTACGACACTATCTAGAGTCAATTAGAGTTTCCATCGACTTAAGGGAACATCACAACGCTTCCTATTCGCTCGTAGCAGCTCTATACAGTCCAAAAAATCATGGGAAGCTTTCTAGAGTCCACAACGCTCTCTAGACTCAATTTGAGATGCCATAGACACATGTGAACTTCACAATGCTTCTTATACGCCAGTAGGAGCTCTATACACTCCAAAAAAAAAAAAAAATCCTAGGAGGCTTGCTGGAGTCATGAAGCTCTCCAGACTCAATTGGAGTCACGATTGACTTGTCCCCTCACAATGCTTCCTATACGCCTGTAGGACCTCTATACAGTCCAAAAAAAAATCATGGGAAGCATTCTAGAGTCCACGACGCTTTCTAAAGTCAATTGAAGTTGCCATATACATGTTCAATTTCTCTGATCCTTTTTCGGTGGAGTGGATTCTTGATTCTAGGCCTTGGCACATTGGGGGAAAGCCTATTATTCTCAGAAGGTGGCAACCACAAATGGAGATGATCAAACCTCAACTTCAGAAGATACCTATTTGGGTAAAACTCTTTAATATTCCTCCTGAATACTGGTTTAGAGATGGTTTGAGTTATGGGGCCAGTGTTGTAGGTAAACCACTATATTTCGATGCTCTTACTAAATCTTGTGCTAACTTTCTTTTGCTAGAGCTTGTGTTGAAGTTGATATCAATTTTGAGCTTCCCTCATCTTTTCTCTTGGATATGGGAGGTAACTGTTATAATGAAATTTATGCTGAGTATCTGTGGGAGCCTCAAGTTTACAAATCTTGCAACCAATTTGGACACATTTCTTCCTAGTGTCCTAATACTGTGAAAAAAATATGGGTCCCTAAACAGAGCAATAATGATTCTTCAACAGCTAATGTGAGTAATGGTGTCCCTGTTATTTTGTCTGGTGCTTCTCCCACTCCTCTTATTGTGAGTTCTATTGCTGACTTAGTGAAGAATAACCTTTCTTTTATCTCTTCTGATGTTCCTTCTAGCTCTGTCTCTAAAGATCTATTTAGTGCTTCTATTCCGACTACCTTGAGCAATTCTTTTGAAGTTCTTAATTCTGTCTTGGATGATGAACTAAATTCCCCTAATTGTGTTATAGCTGGCTCTAATTCTCTTGCGTACAGCTTTAGCCCTGGTTTTGACGTTTCTTCAGAAATCAATGCCAAGTATCTAAATATCAGAGTTGATGAATTACTTTAGTAAGTAGCTAGCAACAAGAAAAAGAAGAAGAACAACAAGCACTCTAAGAGTCCCATCGAGAAGTCTACTTTATCAGAATCCCTTACAAAAGGGAAGGCCATTGTTACATATCCTAAATCCCAATGATCTTTTCAGCTTGCTGGAATGTTAGAGGTCTCAATGACCCTCTAAAACATAAAGAAGTCAGGAATCTCATCAAAGATAAAGATCTTAGTCGTATTGGGCTGGTTGAAACTAGAGTGAGGAAGGTTAATATGGTTAGAGTTCTCAATTCTATTGCTCCCAACTGGATGATTACTCACAACTATCATGCTTCTACTCAAGGGAGAATATGGGTTTGTTGGAACCCAAATGTGATCAATCTTCAAGCTGTCTTCTCTTCGGAACAGATTATCCATTGCCAAATTCAAGTTATGAGAGATCATTCTAGTTTCTTAAGCTCTTTTGTGTATGCTGCTAATACTCCCCAAGAAAGGAAAGTTTTATGGTCCCCAGTCCTTGGCTCCCTCCAATGGTTGTCTCCTTTTGATCTTTCTAGAGGATTTCAATAAAGTCAGATTTAGAAGCTTGATAGGGTTCTTATTAATGAGAGCTGGATTGATTCTTTCCCTCATTCGGTTGCAGAATTCATTAATCCAGGTATTTCTGATCATTCCCTTGCTGTTGTCTCTTCAAATGATCCTATTAGTAAGGTAAATAAGCTATTTAAATTTTTTAATTTCTGGATTAATCACTTTGAATTTCTTCCTATTGTTCAAAAGAATTGGGAGATGGAGATGGAGATATAGGGCACTCCTATGTTCATATTATATAGCAAGCTCAAGGCTATCAAAAAAGACCTGAGAACTCTAAATAAAGCTCAGTTTGGTGCTATTCGGGATAGAGTCCTTCATGCTAAGGATAAGTTGGCCAATACCCAGACTAATCTTTTGCATAATCCTGATAGTTCTGATTTTTGTGTTGAGGAGAAGGCTTGCTTGAAGAATTATGTTGATATCACTAAAGCTGAGGAATCTTTTCTTAAACAAAAATCGCACATTAATTGGCTTAAGTTGGGTGATCAGAACACAGGTTATTTCCATAAGGTGATTAAATCTCGCAATTCCTTCATTGAGATCCATAGAATCTATAACTTAGTAGGCACTTTGTTGTCCTCTCCTAATGATGTGAAAGCTGAGGCTGTGGGTTACTTCCAAAATCTTCTTAGTAGTGATTCCTCTGCCCCCTCCAATAATTTTGATTATCTTGATTCTTTGGAGGATTTCAACTGGAATGAAGCTCAGATTAGGTTGTTGTCTAACCCTTTCTCTACTACTGAAATTAAAGATACTATGTTCTCTCTTGACAATAAGAAAGCTCTAGGTCCAATGGCTTTACCTCTCTATTTTTTAAGAAAGCTTGGCACATTGTAGGTGGTGATGTTATTGTAGCTATTTCGTCTTTCTTTCTCTACGATAAACTACTTGGAGAAGTCAATGCTACTATCATAGCTTTAGTTCCTAAAAAGCCAAATCCCTCTTCCATGAATGATTATAGGCCTATTTCTTGTTGTAATACAATATACAAATGTATTTCTAAGCTCATTGCTAATAGATTGAAGATTTGCCTCCCAGATCTTATTAGCCCTAATCAATCAACTTTGTTCAAGGAAGGAAGATTTCAAACAACATTTTACTTGCCCAGGAAGTGCTTAAGGGTTATCATCGCAATGCTAGTCTTCCTCGTTGTGCTATCAAAGTGGACCTTAGAAAGGTATATGACACGGTCAACTTGAAATTCTTGATCAAAGTCCTTCAGATTCTCAACATTCCTATTCAACTTGTTGAATGGATCAAGACGTGTATGTGTAGTACTAAGTTCTCTGTTTCTTTCAATGGAGGTTTGGAAGGTTATTTCCTAGGCCAGCTGGGGGCTTCGTCAAGGAGATCCCATCTCTCCCTTCCATTTGTAATTGCTATGGAGGTTTTTTCCTGCCTTCTTGCTAGAATGTCTAATTAGAGCAATTATAAGTTCCATTCCAGATGTGATAAGGTCAAGCTGTCTCACTTGTGTTTTGCTGATGACCTTCTCTTATTCTCTCATGGTAGTGTTAGCTCTATCCAATGTCTCAAACAAGTTCTTATTGACTTTGAAGATATCTCTAGCCTTAAAGCTAAAGTCAATAAGAGTGTCTTTTTTTTTTTTTTTTTTTGTAAGTTCTATTGTATAGAGAAGGCCGAGGCCAAAAGAAAACAAAATAAAGTCCTCAGAAGACAAATACATACGAATAAGCCAAACAAAAGCAAAGCTTATTTGGATGTGTACACCACAAGAGGACAAAGAAGCAATAGAAAATTACACAGCTAGAATCTCATAGCTAATAACCCAATTAGAACAAAAAATTCTATGCCTATCATTATTTGGAATATTCCTCAAGCTAGAAGCTTTGAATCTCACATCATTGACAATGCTGTGAACAATTTTCTCTTCAGTCTTGTAGTGATTGTTATGGATCCGTATGTTCCTCTCATGCCGTATATTATAGATAGTTGAGGCCCAAGCAGGCTTTTTAATGATGGAAGTGAATGAATTACCTTTGAGCCTATGAGTGGCCCAATTGAGCTCATTTAACCAAGATCTAGGAATACGATTAATGCAGCAAAGCTTTAGAATTTGACCCCATATAGAGGTTGTTTTTGGATAGGTAAAGAAGAGGTGGTCACGTGTCTCCTTGTGCTGCCTACAGAAAACACAAACAAGGCTGGATATAAAACCCCACACTTCCAACCTGTCTAAAGTGGGCATACGGTCAAGAATTGCCAACCAAGCAATAAAAGCGTGCTTTCGTATCGCTTTAGAGAACCAAACTAAATTACTCCAAGAGATTTTGGAGTTTCTAGATTTGATAGTGTTCCATGCAGAGGTGTCACACCCCATTTTTGCCACTTTAGTTAGGGTTTGTCATTTCATGTGTCTTTTTGTTTCCTTTTTGAGTCTAATCTTTTTCATTGAGTTCCTAGGGTCTTGAGGATGATGTGTATGAATTTTGGTTTAATTTGGAGTTGATCTTGAGGGCTAATAAGAACTTTTGTGACTTGAGGGGCATAATCGTCTTTTAGGTCACAAACTTTCCATTTGACCTTGAAATGATCTCCAAGTTGCCAATTAGAATTCATATGGATGCATTTGAGGTATTTATGGGTTCAATTTGATGAATTGATGGTTTGGGATTAAAATAGCTCAATATGGTTCAGGTTGGTTAAGAGACCTACTTCGGGTTAGCTCGAATCGGCTCATGATTTTCACTTAATTTTCACTCCATGGACTTTTATTATTCTTAATTTCATCCCCAAATGTGTTTAGGATGGTTGAATTTTGAATTGGAAGACATTTGGTGCGACCTTGTGTGCATACCTAAGCTAAGCGATGGTGGTGCATAGCGATTAGCCGCCTTTGTAAAACCTAACCATGCAGCTATGGCTAGGAGTTTTTGCCCTAAAGTGACTCAAATCATATTCCCCTTCGAAACACGGTCTTTTTGGCTTTTGTTTCGTCAAAATCAGAGTTGATTTGGGCCCTGAAACACATTTGGAAGCTGAAAGGGTCAAAATAAGGCCTCAGGTGACCACCCAAGCCGCCCAGGCCTAGGCTGCAAACCGCCCAGCCCTAGGTGGTCACCCAAGCCACTTTCCTTTTTTGAGCGCTGAAGCGGACTCCCTCCTATTTTCTCGAACTATTCCGCCTGCAGCCGTCATTCCACCTTATTTTTAACCTTAATCGACCTACTTGAGCCCCAAGGAAGTCTCTAAGGACCCTTTGGATCAATATCTAGGGTTTTAATCCCAACCATTGAGGGATTTCCCTCAAACTCTATAAATACCCCCTATACTTCAACATTAGAGGGAGGCACTTAGAGGCAATTACAGCCATCCTTAAGGCATTTTAACTTAATTTTTGAGTGAGAGATAGAGAGAGAGAGAGCTTGAAGGAGGGCTGGAGTTTTGCGTGGAGGCTTGAAGGAGAGTGTTTCTAGCAATTCATAAGAGTAGAAGAAGACTCTACAGCAGCAAGAAAACTTCACCATAGGTGCTTGACGGGTACAAACCCATAGAAAGTGGGATATGACAGGTGCAATTACCCCACAAATGTGGGGTGATTATTTTAGCTATTGCGAGATGAAATCTTGCAAATAAAGTAATTACCTTATGAAATAGGGTGGTTATTTTGACAGGTTGCTATTACTTAAGGTAAGTAGGGTTTGAAGGTGCCCTAATTCACCTTTCTTTTCTTAAAACTTTTCCTTTCTCCCCCCTAGGGTATTTTTTTTTTTTTTTGGTAAGTAAGAAATAATATAAAAGAATAAAAGTACAAGAAAAGCCAAAGGCCAGAAAAAGCAAACTAACCTACGTCTCAGGAACACACACATTCGAATAACCCTCTTCTAAAAGAAGCTTATTTGGGTGTGTATGCCAAAAGAGACAACAAAAACCCAACGGGTAAAATTATACTGAAAGGATCCCAAGGGAGATACCCCAATTCATACAAAGAGTTCTATTCCTATAATTATCTTGAATTCTACTAAGGCTAGCCACACGAAATCTCACATCATTGACCACGCTGTTGAAGCTTTCCCCCCTTTCTTCCGTTTTTGAGGTTTCTTTCAGTTTCTTAGTAACAATGGGTGACGGTATTCTGCCTAAATAGTAGACACAGGTAATAAATAAGAGAATACTAAAGATTCGAGCCATAGAATTTCTCACTTCTGACACAAGGTACTTATTAGATCGAATAAGTACATTAGATCTAATAGAATGATTTTGCCGTATCCAGACTAATACCAATCCAACCCATTTCATGAATAAAATGTGACCAATTAACCAACCAACAAAACTACTTGTTACAAATAACATCTTGTTGTTGATCATTGGTTCTATAATGGTTGTTATGAAGTCTGCCATTCCTCTTTAACCAAATATTGTAAATAGTGGAGGCCCAAGCAAATTTTTTAATGGTAGTGCTAAGAGACTTTCCATTCGGCCCATGAGAAGCCTAATTCAATTCATTCAACCAAGATCTGGGTTAGCGGTGAAAACAACAAAGCTTAAGGATACGACTCCATAGTGCTGCAGTAGTATCGCAAGAGAAAAATAGATGGTCACGGGTCTCCATTAATTGGTTACAGAATAAACATGTAACATTATTGGTCAGGCCCCACTTACTCAATTTGTCAAAAGTGGGCAACCGATCTAAAATGGCCAGCCATGGGATAAACGCGTGCTTATGGATAGCTTTAGAGAACCACACTAGTTTATGCCAGTTAACATCATTGCTTCTAGACCAAATCAAGTTCCAAGCAGATGAGGTAGAGAAGATTTTATCACTAGCAGGCAGCCAGCAAACTCTATCATTTCTACCAGAATAGGGGAAGAAGTTGATGGGGAGATCAGCTTGAATTTCATTTAACTTGAAAGGTAATAGTCACTGGCCAGCACCAAGAGTTGTTGCAAATAATAGAACTCACCTTTGCTGAAGAAGGAAGAGCAGCATCATAAATGACACGTCTGCCATATCTAGGGATAATAGGTCCAGAAGGGAGCCAATTGTCATGCCACAGATATGTATTTTCACCATTACCTATTTCAGACTTGAGATGAGGTCTAATAATGTTCCTGATCTTTAGAAGTTTACGCCAAACCCAAGAGCACTCAGTAGGAGTTTTAACTTCCCAAAAGCTGACATCCTTCAACAAATAATTTCGAACCCATGCTACCCATAAGGAACCTGCTCTAGTGAATAAAGCCCAAATGTGTTTCATAGCAGCGGCCATATTAATATCTTGAACCCTCCTCAAGCCCAAACTACCTTCAGATTTTGGGTTGCAAATAGAAGCCCAACTAACTTTAGCACCAGTGTGCTTGAGATCACTACCAGACCAAAGAAACCTCCTAAACAGTTGCTCAATGTCTTGATAAACTCGGTTAGGAAAATAAAAATGCTACTCCAATAGTGTTGAATACTATATAAAACCGAGGAAATCAACTGTAACCTGCCAGCGTAAGAAAGTCTTTTCGCACTCCAGCTCTTGACACGACATGTAATTTTCTCAATCAGGGGGATACAGTCTCTACTAGTCAGCTTTGAAGTAATGAGAGGGACACCCAAATATTTTACAGGAAGGAAGCCCTCCTTGAAGTTTAAACTACACATTAGGTTGCTCTTGACATTAGCTTTAATACCAGCACAGAAAATCAAGCTTTTATCATTATTAACTTTAAGACCAGAAAGGTTTTCAAAATTCCTCAAAGCTTCTCTGATTTGGTCCACAGCTGTAATACTACCATCAGCAAAGATGAGAACATCATCAGCAAAACAGAGATGATTAAGCTTTATCTTCTCACACCTACTATGAAATTTATACCCAGGCAGAGTAGTAATATTGGACAGCAATTTGGATAGCACTTCCATAGCAATAACAAATAGATACGGGGATAAGGGATTACCCTGCCAAAGACCGGCTTTGATCCACTGAATGAGATGAGGAGGAGTGTTAAGAGTTGATAGAACATCAATGATAAACTCTAGACTGACCGAATCATATGCTTTCAACAAGTCAACTTTTAGAGCACATCTGGCTGGACCCTTGTCTCTATGGTAGTTCTTGAGGATTTCTTGAGCCAGCATCACATTATCAGAGATATTACGGCCTTGTATGAAGGCTGATTGGTAAGGATTGATACTATCAAGAAGACAGGTCTTGAGCCTATTTGCAATAATCTTGGATATGCATTTATACACTGTGTTACAGCAAGAAATAGGCCTATATTCTTGTATAGAAGCAGCATTGGGAACTTTCAGCACTAAAGCAATATAGGTGGAATTGACTTCACCAAGGAGTTTACCACTATTGAAAAAGGATGAGATAGCAGCGATCACATCTCCACCCACAATAGACCACGCTTTCTTAAAGAAAAGGGAGGTATAGCCATTCGAGCCAAGAGCCTTATTATAGTTGAGGGAGAAAAGAGTAGCTTGAATCTCTTGAGTAGTAACAGAGGAGTTTAAAGTGGCAAGCTGATCATCATTTCAGCTCCAGTCAAGAAAATCATTGAGAGTGTCCTACCTGCTAGCATTAGGGGAGGAGGATTTGCATAGAAGCTTTTTAAAATAACTAACAGCTTCATTACTAATATCAGCATGATCAGTCAGCAAAACATTATCATCATTTAATAATTTAGAAATAAAGTTACCAGAGTTTCTAATCTTAACTGCTCTGTGGAAAAAAGAAGTATTCTGATCACCCAGATTGAGCCACTGAATACGAGCTTTTTGCTTGAATAGAGCCTCTTCAGCAATAGCTAAATCAGTATACTTCTTATAGCAATCTCTCTCTATAGAATGAAGGCTATCAACTTAAGGGCTATGAAGTAACTTGAGTTGAGCACTATCAAGATCAGCTTTAGCCGGGAGAACTCTATCACTAATAGCTTTGAAGAATTTATCATTGAATGCCCAAAGACCTTTCTTAAGAGCTTTAAGTTTAGAGCAAAGAATGAACATAGGAGTACCCCCAACTTCCATATCCCAGCATTGCTGGACAGTAGACAAGAACTCAGGATGGTTTTCCCATAAATTAAAAAATTTAAAGGGCCTCTTGAGCTTCTTGAAATGAGTAGACATAGACACAAGTATAGGGCAGTGATCCGAAACCCCAAGAGGAAGGAAATCTGCCATAATGTTAGGAAAAAAATCCAACCATTTGTCATTAATAAGAACTCTATCCGATTTTCTGGCAATGAGATGAGCTCTTTGTCTTTTATTAGTCCATGTGAACAAAGGACCAATAAAAGGCATATCAATCAAATCCGCATCTAAAAGACAATCATGAAATTCTTCAATAGAAGTAGAATGGAGATTGCTCCCACCAAACTTCTCACTATGAAACCTAACAATGTTGAAGTCACCTAAAATGACCCAGGGGAGATAACTGAATAAACTAGCTTTAGATGTAATCAGATTCCACAATAAGGTTCTATCAGAAGCAGAATTTGATGCATAAACAAAGGAACAAAAGAATTCCTTACCATCACTGATGTTTAAAACTTTGCAATGAATGATCTGATCAAAGGAACAAACCACTGTAATATCCACAACCATAGGGTCCCAACACACCCAGATACGGCCAAGAGTGGACACGTGATAATTCTGAATGATCTTCCAATTAGGGCAGATAGCACTAGAAACCTTCTTAAAATTTGTAAATCTGACTCTAGTCTCTACAACACCACATGTGTGTGGAGTCACCTCTGATTTTCCCACATCTTTTGACCTTGATCTTAGTGATGGTAGTTCCATAGAAATTGGGGTGGAGTACCTTTGGAAGCCTCATGTGTGCAAAAACTGTAATGTTTTTGGGCATCCCACAGTTCATTGTCCTGCTGTTGTTAAGAAGGTTTGGTGCCTAAGAAACCTGAGGCATCTTGTCCGAAGTCTTTAGATGAGATGGAGATTGATAGTGTTATTACTTTGATTTCCCCTGCTTCTGTGATTGGATCTGCAGTATTAGTGAGCAATCCGGATCAGTCAGCTATCACTCATAATGTGCAGTTGTCTACTAGGCCCGTGGCTACCCCTTCTTCTCCGCTTCCTAGCAAGGCTATTCTAGAGCAATCTTTGGATAAGAACAAGTTTAGTGTTTTGCAAGATACTGCTAATGATGTGAATAACTCGAATCTGGAGGTTTCTTTTTGTGAGAAAGCAGGTACTGAGATAGCAGGTACTGAGTTATCTTCCCCAGTGAAGTCTCTTGACACTGCTGAATCCGATTCTTCCCCAGAGATTAATGCTAGGTATGCGAACATCAAGATTGATGAGTTAGTTAAAAAAAGGAATAATAAGAAGAAGAAGGGCCATAGTAATCAGAAGTCTTCCAACTCTGCTCAAGCCAATGCTTCTACAAAGTCGAGTTCCCCTGGTAAGGGAAAGGGTGCTGTCAATTCCTCTGTTCTTAATGATTAATACGGCATTTTGGAATATCAGAGGGCTCAATGATCCTCTTAAGCAGAAGGTAGTCAGGTCTCTTGTTAAAGTTAATAATATTAGTCTTTTTGGGATAGCTGAAACTAAGGTGAGAAGAGTTAAGATGGAGAAAATCTTCCATGCCATTGCTCCGGGTTGGCAGATTGCCCAGAATTACCATGCCTCTACATTGGGTCGTATCTAGGTGTGTTGGAATCCTGATGTTGTCAAGGTGCAAGTGCTTTTTTCTACTGATCAGGTTATACATTGTCATGTTCATGATATTCAGACTCAGCAGTTCTTTCTCAGTTCCTTTGTTTATGCTTCTAATTCGCATCAAGACAGGATCATGCTATGGAGTCACTTAATGTCCTTTGCTACTACTAATAGCTCTTCCCCTTGGTTACTCTTAGGTGATTTCAATACAGTGCGTTATTGTAGTGAAAGATATGGTGATGTGAGTACTTCTAACTCTTCTATCACTTCTTTTCATGAATGTTTATTGCAAGCAGATTTGGTTGATATGCCTTTTGTTGGGCCTTTGTTCACTTGGACTAATAAACGGGAAGGGGATGCTTTTGTTGCTTGTAAGATTGATAGAGCCCTCATGAATGAAAGTTGGCTCGACCATTTTCCCAATTCAGTTGCTCTGTTTAATAGCCCTGGCATATCAGACCATTGCCCTGTAATTGTTTCTTGTTTGACGAAGAAGGATAATGTTAGGAAGCCTTTTAAATTTTTTAATTTGTGGGCTAATCATCCTGAGTTTCTTAGTGTTGTGCAGAGGTGCTGGGACTTACAATTTTAAGGCACTCCTATGTTTATTCTTTATTCTAAATTAAAGGCTCTCAAAGCAGATTTAAAGAAATTCAACTCCACTTATTTTGGTGCTATCGAGATAAATTTCAGCATGCTAAAGTCAAGCTTGACAATGCCCAAGCCAACTTGTTACACAATCCTCAGGATCACAGTTTTGTCCAGGAGGAAAAGGAGTGTTTGCGCGAATATGTCCAGACTGCCTTGGGGGAGGAAGCTTTTCTTAAGCAGAAATCGCGTGTTAATTGGCTCAATCTTGGTGATCAAAATACGGGTTTCTTTCATAAAGCTGTTAAGTCCTACAATGCCTTCAATGCTATCCATAAAATTTTTAATAGCTCGGGTAAGCTGCTTACTTCTCAGAAAGACATTAAAGAAGAAGCTATTGGTTACTTTCAACGATTGTTGGGCTCCTCCATGAGTTAGCCTTCTAATAGAAATGACATTTTGAGGAACCTTGAGCAATTTTCTTGGAATGAGGAGCAAGTGGGGTTGCTTAGTAGTCCTGTTACTCGCAATGAGATCAAAGACACTCTTTTCTCTGCTTAATAATGACAAAGCTCCGGGTCTAGATGGCTATACTGCTTTTTTCTTTAAGAAGGCTTGGAGTATTGTTGGGAATGATGTCCTGGCTGCTATCTTGTCTTTCTTTCAAGATGCTAAATTACTTGGGGAAGTGAATGCTACTATCATTGCTCTAGTTCCTAAGGTTTCGAATCCTTCCACTATGGGAGATTTTAGACCTATTTCTTGTTGTAATACTATTTATAAGTGCATCACTAAAATTATTGCTAACAAGATCAAGCCTTGTCTTCCTGAGTTTATTAGTTCTAATCAATCAGCCTTTGTCCAAGGAAGACGTATTTCAGATAATATTCTCCTTGCTCAGAAGATTCTTAAGAACTATCACAGGAATTTGTCTACTCCTAGGTGTGCCATCAAAGTTGATCTTATGAAGGCTTATGACTCTGTCGACTAGGAGCTTTATTATTGAGGTTCTTACCATTCTCAACACTCCTGCTCATCTCATCAACTGGATTAAAGCTTGTATCTGCTCTCCTAAATTCTCTATTTCCATCAATGGTGGGTTGGAGGGCTATTTTCATGGGCAACGAGGTCTCAGGCAGGGAGATCCTCTCTCTCCATACCTTTTTGTGATTGTTATGGAAGTCTTTTCTCGTATGCTGGCCTTTGCTTCTGGTCAACCTCGTTTTAAGTTCCATGCTAGGTGTGACAAGGTCAAATTGACTCACTTGTGCTTTGCTGATAACTTACTCATTTTCTCTCATGGCAGCCTGGATTCTATTTCTATTATCAAGCAAGTGTTAGATGATTTTGAAGCCATGTCTGGCCTTAAAGCTAACCTGGGTAAAATTGTGATTTTCTTTTCTGGTGTTTCCCCTTCTATCCAAGATAGTATTCTCAATGTTATGGGATTTCATGCTGGGATTCTTCTAGTTCGTTATCTTGGGTTGCCTCTGATCACAAAGAAGCTTACCAAACCTGATTGTCAGCCCCTTATTGACCGTATTTCTAAGCGCATCAACTCTTGGAGTAGCAAAAGACTTTCTTATGCAGGAAGGCTTCAACTCATTGCCTCTGTCCTTTATAGTATTCAAGAATTTTGGTGTAGTATTTTTATTCTTCCCAAGAGTATCTACAAGATAATTGAGCAGGTGTTTCGCAATTTTCTTTGGACAGGCTCGGAGACCAAGCACACAGGTGCTAAAGTTAAATGGGAATTGATTTGTCTTCCAAAATCTGAGGGTGGTTTGGGTCTCAAGCGCTTGAAAGAGTGGAATATTACGGCTTCCTTCAAGCACATATGGAATTTGTTTAGTCAAACAGGGTCACTATGGGTAGCTTGGGTGAATATTTACTTGTTAAGGGGTCGTAGCTTCTGGTCAGTCAAGATCCCAGCTGAGTGCTCTTGGATTTGGCGGACAACTTCTCAAGGTTAGAGACTCTATTAGGCCTTTCATTAAGCACTCTATTGGTGATGGGGCTGCTACTTTTCTTTGGCATGATTTTTGGCATCCTTTAGGTCCTCTTTTACATTTCTTTGGTTCCAGAATTATTTATGATAGTGCTCTGCCTTCTTTGTGTAAAGTGAGTGCTATTATGAATCATTATGATTGGAACTGGCCAGTTTCAGTTACTGCTGATCTTTTAGAGCTTCAATGAGCTACTCCTATTGCTTTTAAGCCTAATATGAATCGGTCTAATGTTGTTTGCTGGATTCCTTCTTCTTCTGGACAATTCACCATCTCTTCTGCTTGGGAGTCTATTAGAACCAAGAGGGAAGAAGTGGGATGGCATGGTGTTGTTTGGTTCCCGAATGCGATTCGTCGTCATGGGTTTATTTTGTGGCTCGTTATTCAGAATCGAATTGTAACCAGGGACAAAATCAAATTATGGGGGCTGAGTTCTGATGATAATTGTGTTTTATGCCATGTTTGTATTGAAAGTAGGGATCACCTTTCTTTCAATGTAGCTATATTGCTAATATTGTGCATCAGGTGCTACGTAAATGTGGTATCAATAGAGTTCCTCGGTTTTGGCTTAATGAATTATTGTGGGCTTGCTCTCTTAATGCTCATAATTTTGGCACTACTCTGAAGAAAGTGTCATGGGCAGCCACTATCTACCATGTATGGCAGGAAAGAAATAGAAGGCTTCATGAAAACTCTTACAAGAGTGCTAATTCGGTTTTGGCTCTTATTGTTGATGATGTTAGAGTTAGATTTTTGAGTTTCAAAGGTGTGAAAGATACTAGTAGGAATAGGGATATGTGCTGTAATTGGGGTATCAACTTGGATATTCTCATTTAATTTTTGCTATCCTCAGGCTGTGAGGTTTGTTTTTTATTAGGTCCTAAACAATCTCTTAAGCTATCTGATGTTTAGCTTAGTTGATTGTTTTTTACTTGGTTTTGTTTGGCTCTTTGCTTGTATTCTTTCTTTCTTTTATATTATATCTCACTTACCAAAAAAAAAAACACCACAGATATTGAGATTATTTTTCCTAATAAAACCTCTAACTTCTTTTTGCTTAAAAGGGTCGTTTAAGCCCCTAATATTCCAACAAGCTAGCTTGATCATTTGACAGATGAGGGGGTTGCCACTGCTTTGCCCTTACCAGGGGAAATCACTGAAGGAGTATTAGGTTGAGGACTAGCCTTTTTGTTACTACGCTTCTTCTTTTTGTTGTTCTTGCTCTTCTTATCAACTTCATCAACTTTTATATCTCTATTCTTGAAGACATTCTCAGGGGAGCTTTCAGACTCAGACCCAGGAGAAACTCTCATCGAACTATTAAAACAAGGCACCTCATTCTCTGTAGGCTCACTGAGGAGATGAAACTGATTGGTGGCAACGAGAGGAATCTGTAAATTTTGGAGATTTCTTTCAAAATGGGTTTCACCATTTCCAATTTTGGAGTCCATTTCCTCAAGATGAGAGGCTTACCTCCAACAAACCAAGGCCCCGACTCCAGAATCCATTCAATAGCCAAAGGATTAGTAAATTTGAATATAAACAATCCACTATCCGTGGAGAGGATCTCAGGCATCTCCTTCTTCCCTTACAACCTATCAACCGTAGCTTTAAGGAAGGAATAAGCTGGTCTCCTGTCAATGAATTGACCCACGAGGCAATTCTTCCACTTATCAAATCCTTTTTCCTCTACCTCAGGAGGAGGTTTCACAACAATTTTCCCATCAACCCGAGAAGGGGGAAAATATTGCAGAGCAGACTTTTCTCTCTTCGACGAACTGAATAGAGACTTCCAATCATGAACCACGGTAGGCGAGGTTAAAGGAGAGTTGTATATCTAACCTGAAGGAAGAGTAAAGGACAGTGCGCCAGCCTTCAACGGATCACCAAAACTCTTCGAGTTTAACACAGGGAAATCACAGTCTTCGAATCCAAGCGTAGCTCTAGAGAGATCTACAGATGGAGAACCCGAAGAACCATCAGATCTGCCATTAGAGCCAACCTCCGTAAGCATAACGGGTCTGAGACAATCGCCTTGTCTACCTGTCAGATCTGGGCACAGAGAAGGAGACCCCGAATCAACAGGGACAGATGAGGTCACCCCAAGTGCTAGGATAGATGAAGAAGCCAGAAGCTCTTAACGAAGGAGAGCAGATTTTATGATATCAACGGATGTTTGTCCTGATGGGTATGAAATCCCAGTGTTGTGAGAACCCGCTCCTTGTGTAGAGACACCATCAGATCTGGACGAAAGAGAACTACTAGAACCAGGTCCAGATCCAACCAGATCTGAACGATGAGAAGGCTGGATTGTAGGGTTGGATCCCCGAGGCTGCACCGGAAGCGAAGAGGAACACGGCACACCCTGATCGCGCTGGAGCGCATTATGCGAAGTAAGCTCACTCAGAAAAACACCCGAGCTTGAAGAATACGCGAGATCAGGGGCGAGAGAGGAAGGTAAAGAAACATTAGTACCACTTCCTAGTACCAAAGTAGGTGGAGGGGTAGAAACATTAAGAGAAAGAGACGAGTGGGAAGCCATAAAAGCAGGACTAAAGAAATAAATGTTAGATCAGGCAGTAGGAAACCTAGAGAAGCATACATGACAGGAATGAAAACAAGCGAGAGCTTTTCTCTCTAGAACCATACCTCGCTTCCCGTCCCCGTTTCTCCTAGGGTTATTTCCTAACAAGGGGATATGGTAGATTCTGTAGTTTCCTTTCATAAAAGAAATGCCTTTTAAATAAAAAGTTTCTATCTTACTTGAAATACCATATTTTCTAAAGATCTTTTGAGAATTATTTATCTTTGGAAACTCTTTTATTTATGGAAGGAAACTTAGGGTTTACCATAGGCCTTTATTAGGTTATAACCCTATTCCCTTTCGAACTACGTGGACTTTGATCCATGTATTTCCATACATGGTACGTAGGCGCTCTTCGTGAGGTTCAAGTCTGCCCTAGGATACTAAGTATCCTAGGTTTTCTTTCCTCCTTTTCTCTTTTCTCGTTTTCTTTTATTTATTTGCTTATGTAGATGAATGAATAGATGATATGCATGCTATCTTGTGATGATAATTGATGATTTGTATGCGTTTAAGACATTGATTTAACCCAATTAAATTAAGAGACCATTTAGGGCGATATGGGTGCCTATAGGCGTTGCCTAGAACCTTCCCAATTGTAACTTAGCCTCCGAATCCACAATCTTTGATTTTTGAAAGATCTTTTGCCTTACCATTTTTAAACATGGAGTCACTTGTTTTGGAAAATAAAACATTTTTGGGTTTTCTATGTTTCCTTTAAAAAATGATGTGGTGATTCCCTTTTCACTCCATGTGGGCCACTTTTTTCAGGGTTCACAGCTTGGCGACTCCACTCTGGATTTGTGGGCTAGACTCTATATAATTTGATTGGGATAAATTAATTTCTTATGTTAATTAAAATCAATCACATCTTATCCGCTTGATTGTGTGCTTTCATTTATTGCATTGTATGTGCAAACTCTTGCATGTTAGGATTGATGTTCGTCGATGTATCCTTGCCACTGATGGGCCTAGCCTCAACCTTGGTTTTCCTGATTCCATGTGTTGGGGTGAAAGCTATCAACCTTTCTTGCCAAGTACCCTTGGGCTTGCCCTTGGGTATATTAAATGAGCTAATCACGTACTGCTGGACCCACACGACGTTCCTAATGCCACATGTGGTTAGGAATAAAGATAGTTCAAAAAAGTGAAGGACCCCAGCCTACCCTTATCATTAGTCCATGTAGACAGACTTATAGGGCACTATGGGTTCACCCTTATGCACCCATATTTGTTTATAATGATATCATGACCGCGTTTGTGATGTGCTTAATGGAAATTTAATAGAGAACCTTTGCACCCTATATCCTTAGTACGTACCTTCACCCATAACCCCCGCAAAGGTGATTGGATTGAAAGGGACTAATTAAGTATGTATGTTGTGAAGTCATTGAGATAAATATGGAAGCTTAGGACATACTCTTAGGTTGAGAGACTGATTATTCCCTTTTATAGAGGGGTGAGAGGACGTATTGGCTTGGATCCGCAACCAGCAAGGGCATTTAGTGAAGATTGATCCCACTAACCAGTTAGATATGGCCGATAAAGTAGCTAGTGAAAGGGGTTTTGATGTTGAGACTTGTTCGAAGGCTATCATGACTAAGCTTGACTACACCACTGATGTATCCGATAGGGCATTGAAAATGGCCCAGGATATCCAACATAAAATGTCGGGACCCGAATAGAACAATGGTCGTACCCTAGGGGATAACATCGAAGATAGGACTCAATCCGAAGAAGGCACCAAGACCAATAGAGGAGGAGGTACTAAGCCCAACGGAAATGAACGACCTGAAATTTTCAATCTAGAAGGGGGAAGTAAGGGGAAGACTTCTGGTACAGATTCTATGTTGGCTAACAAGGTAGAAGCTTTGGAAAGAACTATAAAGGGAATCCGTAGAATTGATGACATGGTAGATGTACATACCCTATCTTTGTTTCCTCAAGCTCGTAAAAGTTTGATGGAACGGGCTACCCTAAGACCCATTTGAAGTTGTATGTGCTAGCTATGCACCCTCGAGGAGCGACAGATGAACTTTTGGCCCAAATGTTCCATGAAACCTTAACCACTTCTGCGTTAAAGTGGTTCCTAGCATTAGATGAGAATAGAACTCGGACATGGAGGACATATGTAATGAGTTTTCAGAGCACTACAAGTACAACACCGAGGTGGATGTCACATGAAGGGACCTAGAGACCACGAAACAAGGGGCTAATGAGACTTTCTCCGCTTTCATCTCGAGGTGGAAGCAAAAGGCCTTAAGGATGGCAGATCGATCGAATGAGGAAGATCAGATTCAGTTAGTGGTTAAGAACCTATTGCCACTATATCACAAGCACCTCTTTGCTCACTACTTCCCTAATTTCAAGGCCCTTATTGGAGTAGGTACACAGATTGAAGATGCTATTGCCGATGGGTCAATCAAGACAGAGGAAGTCCAAAGGAACCGTAGGCTGAATTTTGTTGGGAAAAACAATGCCAAGGTCAATGCCATAACCCAACCCACTCAACCTATCTCCCTAAATGATGCGAACCCACCTCGCCAATTCATCGAGTTGCACATGCCACTTAAGAAAGTGCTTGAGAAGCTAAAAAGCCAAGGCCTTTTGAAACCTCCTGACCCAAGACCACCACCAAACCCTTTGCCCAAGAACTACAATGAAAATGAATACTGCAAGTTCCACTAAACCAAAGGCTACCCACCCAACCATTGCTATTGCCTTAGACATGAGATCCAAGACTTACTCGACAAACAAATCATCTCACCATCAACTCCACCAAATCGCCCAAATGTCACCCAAAATCCACTCCCCTCTCATAATTCACTCAAACCCATAAACACCATTAAAGCCGACCCATCTCGACCTTGCCTACCTATAAGACAATACACCCCGTTACCCATGTCCTTGACCCAAGCCTTTTACTAATGTTGTAACAAGGGCCTTATCATACCTCACTCCCAAAAACCAAGACCCCAAACACTCCACCAATATTGCCAATACCATGGTATACCCAGCCATGATACTAAGGACTGTGTTATGTTAAAAAAGATTGTCCAAGACCTCATTGACCAAAATATCCTACTATTACCAAAAAGGTCCATCCAGCAGCAATTGAAAGATAGGTATGAAGCAGGAGACCCTTGAGTGGGGTTATTAGGAGAACCTTCAAAGAAATTTGATTACTATATGCTTTATCTAGATCTGTTGCCAAGTGAACCTATAATTCCTATAGGTTAGGATGATATACCTGAAGAAGTACAGATGGAGGACATTGACATGATCGAATGGGATGACATAATGGGTGACACAAATGAGATTGATGACATATGGGCTAGTGATGAAGAAATAGATCACATGACAAGAGGGGGTCGCTATTTTTAGCCTCCACATTTAGAATTTGATAATCCATTGGGAGAGTTAGAGGCCCATAGGCGCTTTGATGTGTAAGAAGAAGAAGATGAAGTACTTAGACAACTAAAGAAGACCAATGTTAATATTACTATCTGGGGCTTGCTTATGGCCACTCACAAACATAGACAGACAGTGTTGAAGTTGTTAAACCAGATATAGGTTCCGGTTGATTTGTCTCTAGAGGGATTGGTGAATCTAGTAAACCCTGCTCCGAAGAATTCCACTATAGTGTTCACAGAAGCTTAACTTACCCAAAAGTGGGCCAAGCCACTCCCAAGCTTTACATATTACTATTGACACCATGGGGAAGAGGGTTCCCACAGTTTTAATTGATAACGGTTCGGCATAGAATGTATGTCCGTTAAGAACTGCAACCGTTTTGGGTTTGGGACCTACTGATTTCACTCCATCTGGGCAAACAGTGAAGGCATATGATAATACTCGTACAGAAGTAATTGGAGTGGTCACTTTACTTCTAATCATAGGACCTATAGAGTTCATAGTGGAGTTTTAGGTGATAGACGTGCCATCATGTTTTAATCTATTATTGGGAAGGTCTTGGATTTATCCTGTTGGGGCTGTACCATTGTCATTGCACTAAAAGGTAAAGTTCCCCCATGAGGGAGCCATTGTTACGCTTCAAGGGGACTATGACTTGAGAATGGTAGGAGTACTTATGTGTGAAACAAAACCAGAATCAGTTGAAATACCCTTGTCTGGGTTTGAATATGTGCAGTGCATAGAAAAGGAGTTGGAAAAGGAAGAACTGATACCCCTTGACTATTGTCCCCATAGTAATTTATATGTTAGTGAGATAATGCGGAGAATGAACTTCTTTCAGGGCATGGGGCTAGGGCGTCGCCGACAAGGAACCCCCCTGTTCTATTCAAAGCCGTGCTGTTTCCTATACTTTTGGGTTAGGATATGAGCCCACTAAAAATGACTATGCAGAAATGATAAAGGGGAATAAGGAGAAGGGAAAAGCCAGAGCAGAAGGAATGGTGCCAGACATTAAGATTTCACCATATAGGTCGACTCTGAATGGTTATTTTATCAAAAAAGGGAATGACTTCTTGTACTGCGGGTTCCTAGAGCCAATGTTCAATCTAACAACCAAGATCAGAGTCCTAGGGTTCGAGGATTTTCTTTACCAAGTGGTATCTAATCATCACTGAAGTGGTAGATGATGAAGCCATCAATGATAGCTATTGGGAAAAAGAAAAGGAAGATTGGGTAGATCATTTGGAATCTGAAACCATGGTCACTATATTCCAAGACATGGTTTTCACTCTAGAAGCAGAAAAAGATAAACCATCACGCCATTGTACTTTTTACCTAAGTTCTGATCCTAGCTTTGGCAAATAAAGATTTTTGTGATAAGTACTTTATAGAAAAGCCAAATCCTTAGAGCTTAACAAGTTAGTACAATTTTGTAGGCAGGAAAGGAAAAGATTGGGTAGAACATGTGGATTCTGAGGCTATGGTCACTATGTTCCAAGATATGGTTCTTACTTTGGGAGAGTTAGCGGTAGAAGATTGCCAAGATTCGTTGGTTCACCTTGCAACCATGCCACTTCACAATTGGTACCTAGAGAATGGCGCCATTGCAAAGATCCTTGAGCAGGAAGATGATGACCTACCTAATAGTAGCTTGTAGGTTCCTTAGTTAGAGTCTTTCTTGTTTTCAATAAAGTGTGTCTGCTTATCCCACCCTGTGGAGTTAGGACTTGTTCCATAGTTGTGGCACAAAAATTTTGTTTCCTTTTCAAGTTTGTGTCTTTTTATTAGTTCCTTTAATGAAGTGTGTTTCTTTTATATATTGTTTGCTTGTAGTGTTTCTTTCCTCTCTTTTATGGATATTTATGGCATGGATATAGATCCTAGGAATGATGTCGCCCCAGAGCTCGTTGAGCAAAGGAAAAGGGGTGTCACCGAACCTAACATGGATGAATTGGAATCAATCAATTTAGGGACAAATGAATTGCCAAAGATAATTAAAATTGGGATAACCCTCTCGCCACTTGAAAAAGAAAAGTTGATAACCCTCTTAAAGGCCAATATAACAGCCTTTGCATAGTCTTATGAAGACATGCTCGGCATAGATCCTGACATTGTATAGCATTACATCCCCACTAATCCCCTAAAAAGCCAGTAAAGCAAAAATTAAGAAGATTAAAACCTGAATGGACATTGAAGGTAAAGGAGGAAGTAACCAAGTAACTCGACGCAGGGTTCCTACAGGTAGTGGAGTATCCAGAATGGTTATCTAATATAGTACCAGTACCTAAAAAGGATGGAAAAGTGAGGATGTGTGTGGATTTTCGAGACCTTAATGTAGCGAGCCCTAAAGATGATTTTCCTTTGCCTCATATCGATGTGTTGGTAGACAGTATCATGGGACATGCGCTTCTCTCCTTTATGGATGGGTTTTCCAGGTACAATCAGATAAAGATGGCACCGTAAGATATGGAGAAAACAGCTTTTATCACACAGTGGGGAATGTATTGCTACAAAGTGATGCCTTTCGGTTTGAGAAATGACGGGCCTACCTATCAGAGAGCTGCTACAACCTTGTTGCATGATATGATTCATAAGGAGGTAGAGGTATATGTGGACGATATGATAGTGAAATTTGTGGATCGGGAAGGGCATTTCATGGCACTAGAGAGGTTCCTAGAGCGGGCAAAGAAGTATAACCTCCGATTGAATCCTCAGAAATGTGCCTTGGTGTCACTATAGGCAAGTTATTAGGATTCATGATTACCTAGAGTGGAATCAAGGTTGACCCAGGAAAGATAAAAGCTATTGTGGAGATGGAGCCAGCCTAGCATAGAGAAGCAGATTCGGAGATTTCTAGGAAGAATTTAGTACATAAGTAGGTTTATTTCTAACTTAACTATGGTATGTGAACCGATTTTCAAGTTGCTTAAGAAGAGTATGCCAAAGGTATGGAACGAGGAGTGTCAAGAAGCTTTCGAGACTATTAAAAGGTATTTGAGCAATCCATCAATTTTAGTTCCTCCGCGACAAGGTGAGCTGCTATTGTTATACTTAACGGTCACTGAAACCGCGACAGGAGCTATGTTAACTCAGTACCTTGAGGGGTCGAAGAAGGAGAATGCCATCTATTACTTAAGCAAGAAGATGATAGACTACGAGGTGAAGTATAACACCATAGAGAAGGCTTGTGTGGCATTGGTATGGGCAACTCAGAAACTTCGTCACTACATGATGTCCTATGAGGTTTTTTTGATAAGTCGTATGGATCTGCTGAAGTGCTTGATAGAAAGGCTGGTTTTATCCTACAGAACTGCACGTTGGTCGATTCTTCTCAACGAATTCAACATAAAGTATGTAACGCAGAAGTCAGTGAAGGGAAGTGTCATTGCAGATTACTTGGCTAGCTGTCCTGTGGCGTCATCAAAGCAATTCAATGATCAGTTCCTCGATGAGGATGTCCTGGAAATTGGAAAGAAGGTCTGGAAAGTATACTTCGACGGGATAGGAGTTTTACTGGTCTCACCTGAGGAAGCATTCACACCATTGGCGGTTAAGTTAGGGTTTGAAGCAACCAACAACATTGCTGAGTATGAAGCCTGCATCCTTGCATTGGAAGCAGCATTAGAATTGGGGATTAAAGAGTTGGAAGTTTTCGAGGACTTAGCACTAATTATTTGCCAGATAAAAGGAGAATGGAAGACTCGTGATGAGAAGCTGCTGCCGTATCATGCCTACTTACAAGCTTTAACTAAGGAATTTGTGGAAATAGAGTTCAACTATTTGTTGAGAAACAAGAATTAGTTCTCTGATGCCTTAGCAACCCTAGCCTCTATGGTAGAGATACCGGATAGAAGGAATATAAAACCATCGGTGATAGAATGTAGAGAAAGACCCGTGTATTGCTGCTCTCTTTGAGAAGGAGAGATGAAGGACGGTTGTCCTTGGTACCATGACATAATGAAGTTCATTGAGGACAAGGAATATCCGGAAGGAGCATCCTGCGTTGGTAGGAGGACATTGAGGAGATTGGCAAGTCACTATGTTTTATGTGGGGGAAAGTTGTACCAAAGATCATACAATGGGATCCATCTATTGTGTGTCACTGAAGAAGAAGCTGAACGTCCTAGTTAGTGAAATCCATGAAGGAGTTGGAGCACCGCACATGAATGGTTATATGCTGACTAAGAAAATCATGAGGTTGGGCTATTACTGGCCTACAATGGAGAGAGATTGCCATGCACATGTCAAGAAGTCTCATAAGTGCCAAGTTTTTGCCAACAGAATAACACTTGCCCTCCATGCCTTTAACAGGCATGTCGTCGCCGTGGCTATTTGCAGTGTGGGCGATAGATATAATTGGGCAGATTAAACCGAAAGCATCTAATGGGCATGAATATATCTTAGTAGCTATCGATTACTTCACTAAGTGGGTGGAGGCAGCTTCTTTCAAGACACTGAATGCTAAGAAGGTAGCGTAGTTCATACAACTCAACATTATCTATAGATATAGGGTACCCCATGAGGTTATTTTAGACAATGGTCAGCACTTACAGAAAGAAACCAAGGAGCTTTTACAGAAGTACAACATAGTGCACCACCTCTCTTCCCTTTACCGCCCACAAACTAATGGAGCAGTGGAGGCCGCCAACAAAAATTTCAAAAAGATACTACAGAAAACGGCTGACACCTACACTGATTGGCATGAGAAGTTTCCATTAGTCTTGTGGGGCTACAAAACATCTGTAAGATCATCAACAGGGGCTACCCCTTATCCTTTGGTGTATGGGATGGAGGCTATTTTGCTTGTCGAGTTGGAGGTACCGTTGCTACAGGTTTCCATACAGAATCAGATAGGAGAAGCGGATTGGGTTAAGAACCGCTATGATGAGTTGGCATTGATAGACGAAAGGCGATTGAGGGCTTTGTACCATGTGCAGGGATATCAGCGAAGGGATTGCAAGAGCATTCAACAAGCATGTCAAAGATCGAGGTTTAAAGAAAGGAGATTTGGTGTTAAAAGAGATCAAAGCTCCGATTTTCGATCCATGAGGGAAGTTCAAGCCAAGTTGGGGTGGCCCGTACATCATCAAGGAGATATTGCCAGCAGGGGCTGTTCGTCTCATGGATTTGGATGGGATTGAGTTCCCTCGTCCTACCAATTTGGATAATTGAAGAAATACAATATATAAGGCCTGCTAGATTGAAAACCCATAAGGGCGACCTGGGCAAAAGTTAAGGCATTTGAACTACGAGGACTTGATTCCCCATTCCCAAAAAAAAAAAGAAAAAAAAAGAAAAAAAAAAGAGAGGAAAAGAATGAAAAAAGAAAAAGAAAAGAAAATGATGGTGATACGTAGGCAACCCATAAAGTTACCTTGGGTGCGGTCCAAACAACAAATCTCAAAATTAAATTATTATTGGCAATTCATTTAAAACTAATTGATTGACACAGCAATTTATTGGTGTAAAATAAAGAACTATTGACATGCCATAGATATCCTATTTCTCAAGTCTTCAAATCCTTTTGATTTTCTTCAAAGTCTCTTGGTTTGTTTTCTTCTCTTTTCTTTCAAATCTTCTTTTCTTTCTTAAGTCATGGGCATGTGCTGCTTCCACTACTTCGAGAATGTCCTCCTTACAATATCCAAGTCTTGTGTCCTTGATAAGGTCGTAAATCCTTTATCTGCGTATGGTTTCTCTTTCACCTAAGCTAGTATTCAACCATGTCTTGTATTCAGGGCTCATGACATAAGGGCCGTCAGTGTTTTCAATTCGAGTCAGTTTCAGTTGGTCAGTCCATCTAGTCTTGGCCTACTTAACTATTGTAAGGCCCACAGGTTCAATAGGATGATCAGATACCACAAAAGTTGGTATGGTTTGCATAGCACCCATTTAACGAAGAATTCTTGAAGTCCAATAGAAGGAAGTTGACCTCAACCCTATGAGTTTGACCATAGCACATCTAGAAGTTCAAAGAAATACCTGTTCATTACATCCCCATATGAAAACAAACCACTTGATATTTCGCCATGAGAGCGTTTAGAAGTGACCTAACCATTCCCTCAAAGAAAATTGACCGGGAAGTTCAACTTGACGGCAACAATAATGTTGAGATTTGTATGGGTTAATGGTGGTAGGAGATAAGAAGTTAAGCCTCTCAAGTAACCACATTTGCAGTAGAATGGGGCTCCCTCCTAATGGGGCTTGTGGATCATTGTGGACTTTATCTAAACTATTGAGGGTTTCAGCTAATACCATGGGAATCAAGTTATGACATTTGAAAAGAAAAGGGATCAGTTCACATATTTGAATAGGGACATAGAAAGTCCCCATGGAGATAAGGAAGCGACCAATCAAACAAAAAGCAAGGGTATAGTTGAACATTAAGGGTAAAATTCAGGGTACCTTTGCTATCATGATCCAAAAAGAAAGTTGCTATTTCCATGAGATTCACCATGTGATCCTTCACCAATATGGAGGCTTCTTGTTGAGAAATCCCAAGGAAATTGGAGAAGGAAGTCAAGTAACTTGAGCGTGGTGTAGGGAAGATGAAAGGTCCTCCAGGCAAAACTCTATACAAAGTACAGAATTCCTCCATTGTTGGGCATAGTTCTTCATAGTTGAAACGAAATACATGGAGTTGGGGATCCCAAAAGTATATAGCAGCAGTAAGAAGAGTGGTTTCAAGCCTCACATGCATTAAAGAGAACAGCGGATCCAAGCAGTAGCATTTGAACTCTTTCCTTGCCTCCGCGCTTATAACTTTTAGAAAATCACTTAAGAATTTGTCTAGGGCTTCCATAATTTGCTCTCAATGAATGTAAGTAGGGTTTGAGACCCCTTGGATGTGTTTTTATAGAAGAAAATTCAAAAATCCAAGTTTTGGAAGGTAAGAACCCGTCAAAATGAGAAGTTTCCTAAAACCAGGTGAAACTCCTGCTTTGGGCTTGGGTGACCACCCAAGCCTAGGCGACTAGTAGCGCTAGGTGGTCACCCGAGGCCACTGCATTGCTTTGCCCAGTTTTGCCCTATTTTGCCTTCGTTTGGCCTTTTGAGGTGTTTTGACCCTTATGTGCTTAATTTAAGTTCATTTTTCATACAATACAAGATCATACCATTGCAATAAAGTTCAACAAAGGTTCATCAAGTATCCATGATAAGGAGTTCAAGTTTGGGAATTGAAATTCCTAATTATTACATGACAAGATAGTAGTAGAATTCCAACATTCCTAACAAGAGATGAGTGAAACTCAATGATTCCTTGTGGGCCTTCTCTTTCGACTTAGCCCAGCTCCATCATGACCTAAACGAGGAGCTCTAGGAAGGGGCATATGTTGTGGTGGATGGGATGATGATGCCTGTTGCAAAGAAAATAATGGGTTAATAGGGTAATAGTGCCAATCCTAGTTGAAAGTTCATAAGATGATCACTTACTTGGGGATTCAAGCGTGCTTCCAGAACCGAGTTCTCCAAACTCATTCGCACAAGGTCCCTCCTCAATCCTTCATTAAGTTCAAGGCATTCCTAGGTATAGCCCCGTGGAACCTGAGAAAGTATGAACATGGTTAATGATAATGAAAGAATCTAATCTCAAGAAGGTAAGGGTTGGGAACTTACATTCTCATAATAAGGATTGATCTTAGGAATTTCATCGAAAGGTGGATGGGTGATGTTAGTCTTCACGAACTCCGTCCCACTGCACAAGTTCACATACCAGTTTAGCTGTGGGAGGGGTGGAGGTTGATTTCCCTCAAAGTCATCATCCTTGTCATTATAAGTCATCCCTGTGGCTGAACCAACTGTAGAGCTATGTCCCTTTGCCCGTCGGCCTTGAAATTTAAATGCTTCTCAGAGAAAAGTTTTCTAATCATAAAGAGAGTTTGAGAGTTTGGGGACTCACCCCTTGAGGTGGGAGACCAGTGACCCTGGTTTTCATCAAATACTTTGGACAAAAGGCAATGTATTCTATGTGAGGAGAAGTGAACCCCTCAGCATCCCAACCCCTCAAAGCAGCTTCCAATTCATCTCCCACAAAATAGTTGGCATGCCTCATGTTTTCTGGTGGAATGGATGGGGTCACAGCTGTATTCATGTTTCCATGGACCTATCTCAAGACTCGTTCCCTGAGGTACCAATACCTACCCATGGGGCCTTTAAAAAGGACCCTCTTGCTTGTCAATCCTAAACAGGATGCATACTTCTCAGGTAGTCTAGGCTCCCATAGCCTCCATGGATCCCATTCCACCTATTGAGTTTGAAATAAGATGTAAGAAAGAAAAGATAAAAAGAAACAAAAAAAGAAAGAATTTACTATGTCAACAGTCAAGCTAGCAAGATATGTCCTTGCATAGGCATAGTCATAACGGTTAGAGGCTTTCGTAGCCAAATAGGATGGGGCGTAATTATGAAGGATAGGCCATGACATGGCATCACTAGCAAGTATTGGGCGGCACATGTTCAAGTACTTGTAGTACCAGATCTATTAAAAATCAAAGAAATAAAGAAAAATCATATTAAATTAAGTTTCGAGAAGGAATAGAGAATTGAATGTTCTTTATTACCTCCCAAACAAAAGGTAGTCCCTCAAAGTTCTTTGCAACTCCTCAGGACATGTCAGACATAGAGCGGTACATGGTTGCTAGAGCAGTTCCACCCCAGTTGTATTTCCCAATCTTGTGTACATCTTCCATACTAGCTAGCAACTCTAGTCGGGCCCTATCATTGGTGCCCGTAAAGAAGGTACATGAAATCATATAGAGTAAGAACTCTCATAATGTATTGGGGATCCGTTCCATCACTTTCTTCCTCTGTAGCAAAGGTGTTGTAGAGCCAAGTACAGCGTACACCCTTTGGGCTTAATTTCGCTTCAACCCCAAGCAAAGCCACTGTGTAATTCTGATCCGTGTTGGCATGTTCATAGTATTGCAAGCACTTGCCTTTTAAGCTCAACCCAGTTATCATGGTGAAATCCTTAGGGTCATGGTCATTTCTCCAAAACTGAAGTGAAAGGTGTTGGTGGTATCCCACTATAATTCTAACAGGGCAAAGAATGCTTGCCTATTCCATTGCTCGTTCCATAGAGCATCTAGGAAGGGCCCAAAACCCGCCTTCTTTATTATCTTATTAGCACGTGGTTGGGCATGTTCCATGTATTTCCACCATGCAATGAGCCCCTTCATTGATGTACTTGTACGGAGCTTTTGGAAATCGGGCTATTTCAAAGGATTATTTATTGAGTTAGCATTAAAAACATAGAGATACAGGGCATACATTGGTAATTGATTTCAAATGGCTTTCCAAATGTTTGAAAATATGGGTTTTTGTTCATGAAATGAATTAGAAATGAATGCCCATGACTTAGTATATTCAAATTCATTGATTTTGTAAGGATTGAACAAATTTTTGTCTCTTTGGCATTTTATCAAACACTTGGTGGGTGACTTGTTTTCAAGCATTGAACTAAAAGTTTTTCTATATCAAATCCTTGCCAAGATCAATGGACTTTGTTCTACAATGCAAATTCATTGATTTTGTAAAGATTGAACATATTTTTGTCTCTTGGGTATTTTATTTAACACTTAGCGGGTGTTGTGAACCTCGGAAAGTGGCCCATAAGGATTGGCGAAAAGATTCTTGTTTGAAAAATAAAGAAAAGGAGTCACTACCTTATTTTTTAAAGGAAACAAAGAAAACCCTAAAAACAGTTTGTTTTAAGAAAACAATTTGAATGACTCCATGTTTAACAAGGAAAGGAAAAAACAAGTCTTTTGGAAACCAAAGAAAACTGGGAATTCGGAGGCTAAGTTATGACATAAGAAGGTTCTAGGCAAAGCCTATAAGCACCCATGTCACCCTTTCGGTCTCTCGGTTTATTTAGGCTAAATTAAAATCTTTTCAACACACAAATCAGCATATATCATCACAAGACAGCATGCATAACATATATTCCATCCAATCATCCATGCATAATCAAATAAATAAAATAAAATAAAACAGAAAAGAGAAGAGAGAAGAGAAAGGCCTAGGATACTTGGATCGTAGAACGGACTTAAGCCTCAAAAAGAGCGCCTACGTACCATGCAACGAAATACATGGATCAAAGTCCACGTAGTTCGAATAAGAATAGGGTTAAATCCTAATATAAACCTATAGTGAAAACCCTAAGTTTTCTTATTTGAAAGAGAGTAAATAAACCAAGTTTGAATTTAGGAAAACTTCCACAAGATGGAAACTTTAATAAAAAATTAGAATTTTATTAATTAAGGAAACCCTTGATAATTACCATGTGTTCATATTTGGAAATAACCCTAGGAGGGAGAAGGGAAAGAGTTAAGAAAGAAAAGGTGAATTGGGGCACCTTTAAACCCACTTACCTTTGCGCAATTACTCCAAGCATTAGCAAACTTAAGCAAGAGCAACCCTATTTGCCATAGGACAATTATCACACCTATTTGCATCCTTACACGTGCTCAAAACAATGCAAAAATAACACTATGCAAATTTGGACAGAATAGTATCATGGCCTAAAATCATCCACTAAACATGCAAACGGCAAAAACAGTGAACTCTCATAAGCCCTAATGCAATCCTAGAACCATATCATGCATAAAAACCCTTAAATCCACTAACATGCATGCAAAACATATCATAGTTGTCGCTACCCCAAAAAAGGATGGGATGTTTCCCTTCCTAAGTTGGGACGACCCCGGGGCATCCGTTTCTGGTGGATGGTGTTGAGTAAGATGGATTCAGTTCAAGGGCGCCTTGACTGTCCTAGGCATGCGAGCATATCTAGAATTATCAAGGCTATGGAGCCTCTACCAATCAGGGGTTTGAGGATGTGACTGGGCATCCTATGGTTGATTAGAAAGTGGGGTTATCCAAGATCCCAAAATAAGTCCATATGAGGTCTTATCATCAAATAGGTCCATTTGAGGTCCATTTAGAAATTAATTGACTTCTAGTGGTCTGTGAGACTAAAGATTGAGGGTAGGGGGTTTGGTTACGAGTGGGGAAGGTGTGAGGCACCCCACATCGCCTGTTGGAATCCAACAGTTCCCGATTTCAATGATGTTTCTGATTAAAATCCCATTTGGTATTGTTAATTTCCTATACGAACAACTTAACATAGAA
This sequence comes from Liquidambar formosana, assembly GCA_039720395.1. Lineage (NCBI taxonomy): Eukaryota > Viridiplantae > Streptophyta > Magnoliopsida > Saxifragales > Altingiaceae > Liquidambar > Liquidambar formosana. The sequence continues at coordinate 26,080,129 of CM077821.1, forward strand.
TATCCTTTTGAAGGGTAGTGAATTCTGTTATTTTGAAAAGAGATCTTTAAAGGCATTGGAACAAAGTCTTTTGAAAGGGTTGATGTTTGGAAAGTATGCCTTAAGGTGTTTGTAAATGAGAACCTTTTTTGAAAAGACCACAAATTCGCCTTCCTTCTCATGGGTATTTTAAGTCAAATTGATTAATTCTAAAGTATCCCTGTCTTGCAATGGTAAAAATCAATCCTTTATGAAAGGATGGAAATGGAAATGATGTGAGTCGATTTTTAAAGAATTAATATCAAGTGCGAACCTCTTTTGGGATCTAGAGAAAGCTCGAAACTCTTGAAGTTGAGGAATGGGTAAAGAAAAAGGATGCTTTTTGAAAGCTATTGAAATGAAGAGGATGTTCCCTTTTGAAGGGAAAAGATTACCTTTTGAAGATAGGGGTTCCTTTTAAAGGAAGAAAATGTGTTTGATTGAGGAAAGAACACTTTTGAAGTGTAAAGGAATTTTGTTTAAACAAAGTGAAAGTTGCTACTTTATGATTCTCAATCCATACTAGAAGGGAAGTCCTACATGGAGTGATAGTTTTGGAAAATTGATTTGATTAGGATCACGTCTGTAAAAAGAGGGCACTTGCCCCTTTTTAATGAAAACAATCTATTCGAGCCATTTTTGGAATGAACTCGTCAATTGAAAACAATACGCGTGTCAACAACTTATTTGTTGGCAAGAGGTTCTTTTTTAAATAAAAAATCTTTATTTGAAAAAGATGGTAATGTTGTCAAAAATGATTTGAGGACAATAGTCCTATGCAGGTATGGATCTTTTAACAAGGATTTGGGATATAAGGAATCACTTTTAACTTTAGAAGACCTTTTGAAAAAGTACTTAGAGCTCTTGAAGCTTAAAGATGGTTTTGGGAGGAATTTCATCCAAACTTAGTGCGCACTTGAATTAATTGAATAAAAGTGTAATCAACTAAATCTCCTAAGGATTGAGATTTTACTACGTGACATAGGGACACGCAAGAGTTCCTGAACTCGGGGTGAGGTGATTCATTGGAATCTGGTGGGTCGATTGATTAAGTCCATTTGATGGCAATAAGCTATTATGCTATGGATGAGTTTTTAAGCATTTGATGCTGTAAACTCTCTATCCATAGCATGATAGATTATCTCAAGTCTTTAGTTGAACTTTATTCACATGGGAATATAATTGAAATATCAACATAGCATGAAATTTCAAGATAAGCACATCGAAAATGTCAAAAGATGTATATAAACATAATCAACTTTGGCAAGGTTTGGAATTCATGAATGTAATGTTTATTGCTTTGAAAAGCACAAGCATAACTTCATAAAATAAAAAAGGGGTCAAGTGACCACAAAATGAAAAGTGCTCAAGTATTGGGGCAAAAGGTCGCAACGACCACAACCCGAAGGGTAACGAAAAGCCATAGCCTCTAAATAAAGCGGTAAATAAATAGTTAGAATTTTTAGGGGCAAGAGTCGCAATGACCATAACCCGGAGGATTCAACTTCAAAAGTTAATAGTTAGAATTTTTAGGGGCAAGAGTCACAACGACCACAACCCGGAAGATTCAATTTCAAAAATAAAAGAAAGAAAAAAAAAAGAAGCCTACTGCACCTCATATCAAGAGCGTGTAGGGGCCGTAGCCGTAAATAAAAAGAAAAAAGCCTATTGCGCCTCATATCATGAGCGTGTAGGGGCCGTAACTGTAAAGAAAAAGAAAAAAGCCTACTGCGCCTCATATCATGAGCGTGTAGGGGCCGTAGCCGTAAAGAAAAAGAAAAAAGCCTACTGCGCCTCATATCATGAGCGTGTAGGGGCCGTAGCCGTAAAGAAAAAGAAAAAAGCCTACTGCGTCTCATATCAAGAGTGTGTAGTGGCTGTAGCCGTGGTTAGTATGTTAGCAAGTTAGAAGTTAGTAACCATTTTGAATGGGTTTGTCCAAGTCCTTGTATTTGTCCATTTATTCCAAGCATGGGGATATTCAATTAAGTCTGTTTAAGCTCCGTAGCCAAGGGGATTTTTTATGTTCAGGTTGATTATGATTACCAACAGGGAAACAAGAAGAGGTTAATATAAACAATATACATACATGCATGAACCTGACCTTGCCAAATTTGATTTTGTTTAAACATCATCTCAACCTTCTGACATGCTTAAATTTCCATTTCACACATCATATATGCAAGCTCACATGTAATAAAAAAATGAAAATGGGTGCTAGCAACCTATTGGAATGGTTTGCAAGCATTGGGTGGTTTAGGGTCTCCCTGCCTTTAACCCACCATACAAGAGTTGATCCCTTCACGACACGTGTTAGGAGACCCATGTACGTACTTGGGCTAAGGTAGGGAGGGCGACAATCACATATTAAGGCTGCAAGAAATATTGGTAAGCTTAATAGGAAATTAAACTAAGAAAGCTTAGGAATGAATTTTAAAAGGGAAGCTCACCTAGTGTAGGTGACTTCACCTTAGCTTTGAACAAGTTGGGCTTGAGTGCTCCTCTCCTAAGTTTGAAAATCCCTCTTTGAGATGCTCCTTTGATGCTTCCAAGTGTGCTTGGAAGGTGGTGGAGTGAAATAGGGAAGGAAAGTGTGGTAACAATCAAGTTACCAGTCAGCAGGTGTGAAGTTGTTAACCAGCAGACATGAAATTGACAGTCGTTCTGTAATAAAACTGCAGCAGAATTTGTGTTTTCTTTCTTTGCTACCCAAAGCAAAATTGATGATTCACCCATGATTTTCCCTCAAAATCAGTCCCTAAATTTGTGAGAGATGTTTGTGAGAGGATATGTGGTAGGGTTTGAATGGAAGTGGTGTTTTGTAGTGATGGAAGTGAGGAGTGGTGGTGGAAATGGTGGAAACCACCACTTTCTATGCTACCCAAACCCAAAGAAAAGATTTTTGATGCTTGGAAAATCTTGGACAGCTGCTATGGAGTGATTTTTGAGTGGTGGAATTAGATTGAAAAGCTTTGGAATGATTTGGAAACAAAACAGTGGTAACACAGTGAAGTTACCAGTCACCCGAGAATAAGTTGACATGAAACAGTCACGAAGGTGACCGTCGTTCCGTAGCAAAAATGCAGCAGTTTCTGGGTTTGTTCTTCCTAGCTACCCAAGCCCAAAAGTGGAGGTTTTGAGTGGTTGGGCGTTTTTGGACAGCACCTTGGGAAGGATTTTTGAGTGGGTTCGATGGTGGCTTTGTGGTGGTGAAAGTGGTAGAGGTGGTTGAGTGAATTAGAGATGAGAAGTTTGTAACACAGTAAGTTACCAGTCAGAACACGTGAAATTGGCTGTCAGAAGATGTAAAGTCAGCAGTCCTTCTGAAGCAAAACAGCAGCAGTTTCCTTTCCCTTTCTTTTTCACCCTTTTTTTTGATCTGCCCCCTTCACTGGTTGGAGAGCTCTCCCCTCTAGCTTTCTCTTTTTCTCTCTTATGGATCCGTCCTCTCTCCCCTTTTTTCTATCTCCTCTTCTTTTATTTCTTTCCTTTCTCTTTTTCTCTGTTTTTTTCTCTCCTGAATCCGTCCTCTCTCCCTCTTCTGTTCTTTCTTTTCTTCTTGTTCCCCCTCCTTATATATACATATATATAATATATAATATTTAAGATATATATCTATATTATATTTAAGAGTTTTCTTGCTGACCTCATTCTTTGCTTATGTGTCTCTTTAATAAACTTTCCCTCCAAAATCCATTCCTCTCCTCATCCTTGGCCCCACAAATGATGTCAGCTACTTTCTCTACCTTTTTTTCCCTCTCCAACCGTACAACCTTCCCACTTCCTCTACTTTTCCCCTATCCCTTCCTCTCTATTTATTTTTTATTTTTTTTCTCTTTTCTCGCCCCTTCCACACACAACGTCAACACCTTCCTTTCTCTCTCTCTCTCTCTTTTTTTTTTTTTTTTTTTTTAAAAAATTTTTTTTCAAACACAATGCCAGCACCATTTCTTTTTTTTTTTTTTTTTTTTGTTCTCTTCCCATTCCCCGTACACCTTTCTTCTCCCTCTACCTTTCCCTTATCCCTTCTTTTATTATTTAGTATGAGTTTTCTATTACTTTTTGAAGGAAGATACTGACTAGATAAGCAATTATTTAGTATGGGTTTTCTATTGCTAATTTTTTAAATAACCAGTTAGTGATTAGATAAGCAATGAGTAATCATGGGATCCTGTAAAGTTATTTTTGTATTAGTTATCAAAATAAGTTCATAGCATTTTTGCCAAGACATGTAAAAGGAGAATCTTGAGTGCCTGGTTTGTTATAGATAAGCAATTATTTTATTTGGTAAGTCTTCAAGCTTATTTGACAACATATTCAATCAAGAATTAAATATTTTTTTCTAAAAGTTTCCTAATTGGATTTATACTCTTCAAAATTTTGTTTTCAATTAATCAGGTTGTCCCATTTTTTTTTTCCTTTTCTGGGGGAGTTATAAAGAAGTTGGGTGTAGGCAACAACCCCTAACTGTCCAAGGCAATTAATGAGAAAATGGACACACACTGTTTTATAAATAGGGATGCAAAGAGTTGAACCATATATAAAAACAAGTTGGCATAAGCTTTGGATCACTAAGTTATTTGTTGTTTTCATATTCATTTGTGATTCCCGTGCATCGCGCGGGTTCATACTAGTATATAATAATAGAGAAGCCTTAACGCTTAAGTTTGCTTTCGCTGCTTTTAAGGGAGAAAGATCCCATGTGGAGAGGTCTATAGGAAAGCCCATGGGCTTGCAAAGAAAAAAGGCAACTGTGTGCTGCCCACTTAAAGGATTGGATGATCCGGTGTGGCGCGGTGCGTGGTAAGCTCCATGCACCTCATTTCCACTTGTACGTGATATGAACTTTGAACGACTATAAATTAAGCTCCCGAACTCCGATTTGGGTGATTCAAGAGGCGTTGGAAAGCTCAGTGACTGTGCTCTTCGATTTAACAGTGGTCTTGACTGCTGATTGTAGCTTGAATTTTGCACGCATGTCAAGGAAAATGGGATACGTCCAATCGTAGAGTGGAGCTTGAAATATTTATATCTTATGATCTGGGTGTCCGATTGAGATGAATCAAGAGGCATTGGAAAGATATTTTTGAGCTCTTCAATTTAACTGTGGTCTTGGCATCTTTGCAACAACAGCGACTAGGTGATCTCCATTTGTAGGGGTAAAAAGGTCAAGAAGTGGCAAAAAGGGCATTCTGCCAAGGGAGATTATCCACGCTGGCGGTGCAGGCGTGGGCTCATGCCTATGCCGTAGGCTTAGGTAACTTTTCTCCTCTGCAGCATGTCGTTTCACCCATAGAGGAATCTGTTAGGAGATCACTCGTAGAGGAATCTGTTAGGAGAAAGTAAAAAAGGGTAGGCTATCCACGCTTACACCATAGGCGTGGACAACCTTTATGTCAAATCAGTAATGATTTGCATGGTGAAATGTGATTCCTAGGGTTGTGTAGGCCTATCTGATTGCTCACTGCCTACATAGTAGGCGTGAGTAAGGCTTTCTATCCAATCAGCAATCATTTGCCTTGAAAAATGTGATTTGTTGATATGTGTTCCAAGATTTTTATTGGGTGTGGTAGGGTGCATGGTACACCCCTTTTGATTGTCATGATCACTTGGTTTTGGTTGAATCTTTGATTTGATCGATTTCACGAGTCGTTTTCAAGTGTGGATTGAAACTTAGGTTTCCTATGTTTGACTCGGGACTAAATGTAGAAATAGTGGTTTTCAGAAACTTAAATGGATGTTCTGTATGCTCGTTGGCGCTCATTAGGCCACTAATTAGGGTCTCTTTGATTGTGGATTTTAACGACATCTGATCTTCGATCGAACGGCTCCAAGTTGATCTTGAGGGATTGAATTGAAAATCCAACAGTCGGTTTGACCATTGGATGAGAAATGGTGAGAAATCAAACCACCCGAAGTTGTATTAGGGGTTTGATTTAGGGGTTTTTTGGGGATTAGAGGGTTTGTGCCCTCTAATTCCCAATCAAATGATCCTAGACCATTCTAGGGATGTTGAATTGAAGATTTGACGGTGGAATTGACCATCGGATCAAGGATTGTTGGAAATCGAACCACTTAATGCTGTGTTAGGGGTTTGATTTGGGCATTTTGGGGATCAGAGGGTTTGTGCCCTCTGATTCCCAATCAAATGATCTTAGACCATTCTAGGGATGTTGAATTGAAGATTCGACGGTGGAATTGACCATCAGATCAAGGATTGTCGGAAATCGAATCACCTAGTGCTATATTAGGGGTTCGATCTTGGGCAATTTGGGGATCGGAGGGTTTGTGCCCTCTGATTCCCAATTAAATGATCCTAGACCGCTCTAGGGATATTGAATTGAAGATCTGACGGTGGAAGTGACCGTCAGATCAATGATTGTTGGAAATCGAACTACTTAGTGCTTTGTTAGGGATTCGATTTAGGGTTTGCGAGCATCGTGCCCGTTCCTAGACCTAGGGCCTCGGAAGATGATGTCAAACTGGGGAGATGCCTTGCCCTAGAGGGTAGGACATGGTGAATAAAGTTAGGTACAAAGTGTGTCCAACCTAATTACACTGTTGACAGGGTTGATTGATTTTGTCCAGAGGCGGCCCGACAAAATTTGGGTGTCTACAGCTGCCCCTCTTTGTCAGGTTCTCCTTGGGAGAACCCTGACAAAGACTGTATGATGCATTTTTTCGGGACAATGATGAGTGATGGGACTCACGGGTCAGGTCTGGTGTGGCTTGGGGCGCCTACATGGACTTCGATTATACACTTGGGTTGAACAGGGGTTGTCACACCCCATTTTTGTCACCTGAACTAGGACATATCATTTCATGTAGGATTTTGAGTTCTTTTCGAGTCTAGTCTTTTGCATTAAGTTTCTATGGCATTAAATATCATGTGTATGAATTCTGAAGTGATTTGGAGTTCATTTCGATAGTCAATAAGAACTTTTGCGACTTTAAGGGCATAATCGTCTTTTAAGCCGTATATTTTCCATTTGACCTTGAAATGAGTCCCGAGTCATTCCCTCGAGTTCATATGAGTACATAGAGTCTATATATAGGTTTAATTTCATGAACTAATGGCTTAAGATCAATTCGGCTCATAACAGTTTGAGTTGGCTAAAAGATGCTTTTTTGGTTTGCTCAAATTGACTCACAAGACCCACTTAATTTTCTCTCATTTAACTTCAATTGGGCTTTATTTACAACCTAGGTATGTTTAGAAAGATCGAATTTCGATTTGGAAAGCATTTGGTTCGACCTTGTGTACAAACCCAAGCTTAGCGACAGTGAGGCACCATGGTTAACCGCCTTTGTAAAACCTAACCATGCACCCATGGTCAAGGAATTTTGTCCTAAAATGCCTAAAAATGTGTTCCCCTTCAAAACACGGTCGTTTTGGCTTTTATTTCATCAAAATCAGATTTAATTTGACCTCCATAGGACTCCTAAAGTAAGTGGAAGTCAAAACCAGAGCAAACTGGAGAGGACCCTCGGGTAACCTGTTCGGGGCTGGATGGTCAGTCGTCTAGGCCCAGACAGCTAATCGACAAGGCCTAGATGGACACCCGAGGAGTCCATCTTCAATTGGGTTTCTGATTCCTCCTTCCCTCTTTTGACGGTTTCCTCCGCCCTTGCAAGTTGTTTCCTCCTAGGATTGTATAAATTTGATTTTTTTGAGCACCAAGAGAGTTTCTAAGAGCCTAAGATCATTATTTAATGAATTAATCTTAGCCATTAGTTTAGGGGGTCAGTTCTCTATATAAAGGACATGATATTCAGCACATAGGGGGGGAAAGGAATTGCACTTTACACTTAGAGAGAGAGGGAGCTACGAGTTTGGAGAGCTAGAAGGACATCAAGGGGAGGCTCTTCAACCCTAAGCAAGTAAGAGAACAAGGAGTTTAAAGGTAAGGAAGGTTCTACAAGAAGTAAACACTCTTTTTGACTGCTGAATATGGGTTTTCTCCTTCTTCTTCTCCTTCTTCTTCTATGATAGTTCTAGTGCATGATGTAACTCCACATGTTAGGATAATTCAATATTTTTATGATATGTTATGAATTATTTTGAGATGATTTACGGCTTCATATACTTGATAATCCCTGGTTTACAAAGGATTGGAAAGCGTTACTCTTTTTATCTTCTTAAATCATGCATAGTTCACATGTCTAGGTTGCTGTGATTATTGTCATAAATTGATGCTTATGTTAGTTAATATATATAATATGAATGATATTTATGATGATTTGAGCATGTATTAGAGTCATATCATAGGTTTTTATGCATAGTTATGAATTAGGGTTTCGATAACCCTAAAATCACACAAGTTTCATACAGCATGTTTAGTTTAATTCTTTGAGTTGTTTCTCATCATGATCATTCTATATATGCTGTATATAGTTGAATCATGCTACGTTTGCATTCATATAGTGGATTTTATAGGATTTTTGGAGATATTATCATTTTCTAAGGATAATTATCCTTTTTGTTAAGTAAGGTTTTGCATGAGAGCTTTCTGTGATATGTTTAAGCATGAAATCACTTCTATTGTATTCTGGTATATATGTTTTACATAGGATATGATGATGGCACCTCCCCATAGTGACTTTTTTACATGAAATTATCTTAGGATAGTTTTGCTTAAGAAAGCTCACCGTAGGAAGGCCTATTTTCATGTGTTACATAAAATATTATCTTTTTTTGTTAGAATAGGTTTTGCTATCATGTTTATTAATATTATTGGGGTCTCTCATGATTGTTAGCATGTTTTTCATAGGTTTTTATGCATGTTAGTCAGGTCATTGCATGTAGGATTGAGTTGGGGTCCTTGGTTATTCATTATTCTTGTTGTTCGCATGATAAATGGATGATTTCAGGCCTTGTTATGATTCTGTCCAGATTAGTGTTTTGTTCTCTTTGCATGGTTTTGCGCACTTGTAAGGGTGCAAACAGGTACAATAATTGTCCTATTGCAAATAGGGTTGCTATTGCTTGAAATTGCTAATGCTTTTGAGCTATTGTGCTCAGGTAAGTGGGTGTGAAGGTGCCCCAATTCACCTTTCCTTCCTTATTCTTTCTCTTCTCCCTCTTTAGGGTTATTTCTTAATATGGACATATGGTAACTATCAAGGGTTTCCTTCATTAATAAAATTCTGATTTTTTATCAAAGTTTCCATCTTGTGGAAGTTTTCAATTTTGGACTATTCAATACATTCTCGAACAAGAAAACCTAGGGTTTTTGCCATAGGTTTGAATTAGGTTGTAACCCTATTCTTTTCGAACTACGTGGACTTTGATCCATGTATTTCGCTGCATAGTACGTAGGCGCTCGTTTTGAGGCTCAAGTCCATTCTAGGATCCAAGTATCCTAGGTTCTTTTCTTTTCTTTTCTTTTTTCTGTTTTGTTTTATTTTCTTTGTTTGATTATGCATGGATGAAATGGATGGATGGGATATATGCTATGCATGCTGTCTTATGATGATATATGATGATATTTTGAGTGAAAAAGATCTTAAATCAGCTCAATCAAATTAAGAGACTAACTCGGGCGATGTGGGTGCCTATGGGCTTTGCCCAGAACCTTCCCACGTCGTAACTTAGCCCCCTGAATCCAATTTTTTGGTTTCAAAGACTTTGCTTTTCCTTTAATGCAGTCATGTGGTTTTGAAAATAAAACATTTTTATGGTTTTCCACTTTTCCTTAAAAAATGAGGTGGCAACTCCTTTTCGTTTGTTGTCTTTTAAACTCGTATTTTTTGCCAAAACCCTTGTGGGTGCCGCACTTTTTCGTGGCTTCACAGGGGTAGATTAGTCATTTTCTTAGTTTAAGGTCTTTGTGGACCTTGGATAGATGTGCAATGTTTTAGGTCATTGTAAAACTTGGGTAGATGTGCAATGTTCTAGGTCATCGCGGACCTTGGATAGATGTGCAATGTTTTAGGTCATTGCGGACCTTAGGTAGATGGATGTGCAATGTTCTAGGTCTTTGCGGACCTTGGGTAGATGTGTAATGTTCTAGGTAATTTCCAACCTTGCAATGTTCTAGGTAATTATTGACCTTGGATAGATATGCAATGTTCTAGGTCATTGCGGATCTTGGGTGGATGTGCAATGTTCTAGGTCATTGCGGACCTTGAGTAGATAGATATGCAATGTTCTAGGTAATTGCTGACCTTGCAATGTTCTAGGTAATTGCTGACCTTGGATAAATAGATGTGCAATGTTCTAGGTTATTATGGACCTTGGATAGATGTGCAATGTTCTAGGTCATTGCGGAACTTAGGTAGATGTGCAATGTTCTAGGTCATTGCGGACCTTGCAATGTTTTAGGTAATTGCTGACCTTGGATAGATATGCAATGTTCTAGGTCATTGCGGACCTTGGGTGGATGTGCAATGTTCTAGGTCATTGCGAACCTTGGGTAGATAGATATGCAATGTTTTAGGTAATTGCTGACCTTGCAATGTTCTAGGTAATTGCTGACCTTGGATAGATAGATGTGCAATGTTCTAGGTTATTGCAGACCTTGGATAGATGTGCAATGTTCTAGGTCATTGCGCACTTCGGGTAGATATGCAATGTTCTAGGTTATTACAGATCTTAGGTAGATGTGTAATGTTCTAGGTCATTGCAGACCTTGGGTAGATATGCAATGTTCTAGGTAATTGGTGACCTTGCAATGTTCTAGGTAATTCCTAACCTTGAATAGATATGCAATGTTCTAGGTCATTGCGGACCTTGGGTGGATGTGCAATGTTCTAGGTCATTGCAGGACCTTAGATAGATGTGCAATGTTCTAGGTCATTGCAGACCTTGGATAGATGTGATGTGCAATGTTCTAAGTCATTGTGGACCTTGTGTACATGTGCAATGTTCTAGGTAATTGCTGACCTTACAATGTTCTAGGTAATTGCTGACCTTGCAATGTTCTAGGTAATTGCTGACTTTGGATAGATATGCAATGTTCTAGGTCATTGCAGACCTTGGGTAGATAAATATGCAATGTTCTAGGTACTTGCTGACCTTGGATAGATAGATGTGCAATGTTTTAGGTCATTGCGGACCTTGGATAGATGTGCAATATTCTAGGTCATTGCAGACCTTGGGTAGATATGCAATGTTCTAGGTCATTGCGGATCTTGGGTAGATGTGCAATGTTCTAGGTAATTGCTGACCTTGCAATATTCTAGGTAATTGCTGACCTTAGATAGATATGCAATGTTCTAGGTCATTGCGGACCTTGAATAGAAATGCAATGTTCTAGGTCATTGCGGACCTTGGGTAGATGTGCAATGTTCTAGGTAATTGCTAACCTTGAATAGATATGCAATGTTCTAGGTCATTGCGGACCTTGGGTAGATAGATGGATGAAAAAAAAATCTTTTAAGGTAGGTGTGACAACTTTGAGATGAGTGTGAGAACTTGGAGGTGGGTGCAAAAGCCCTTAGCGACATATGGAGATAAAACAAGGATTTTAGCAACCTATGTAGCTAGGACGAGGCTGTGTTAGCGACCTATGAAGCTGGGACAAGGCTTTGTTAATGACCAATGAAGCTAGGAGGAGGCTTTGTTAGCGACCTATGAAGCTAGGATGAGGCTTTGTTAGTGACCTATGAAGTTAGGATGAGGCTGCGTTAGCGACCTATGAAGCTAGGACAAGGCTGCGTTAGCGACCTATAACGCTAGGACGAGGCTGCGTTAGCGACCTAGGAAGCTAGGATGAAGTTTTCAAATGGGCAGCAATGGGTAGGATCCAATGGGGATAGGTTTGGAAACAAATGGTTCTCATGAGCTATCCGAAAAGTCAAAAAGCTTGTATAAACTGGAAGCGACCCTCGTATGCTGAGATAGGATGCAAATGGTTCCTGTGAATCATTTAGAGTTGTAGGAAAGCCCATATAAGCTAGAAGCAGCTCCCGTGAGCTAAGGTAAGAGTTGTGGAGTGATCTAGGTCACTCAGTGGTTCCTTTAAGTCAAGGAATGGAGTTGGGAGTGAATTGTGTCTCTTAGCAACTCTCGTAGGTTGAGAGAAGGGTTGTGGAGTGAATAGTGTCACTCAGCAACTCTCGTGGGTCGAAGGAAAAGTTTAGGAGTGAACAGTGTCGATCAGCGACTCTCACAAGTGGAGAGAAGGGTTTAGGAGTGAACAGTATCACTCAGCGACTCTTGAAAGTGAATAGAAGGGTTTGGGAGTGAACAGTGTCACTCAACGACTCTCACAAGTGGAGAAAAGGGTTTGAGAGTGAACAGTGTCACTTAGCGACTCTCGGAAGTGGAGAGAAGAGTTGGTGGGTAAGCTTAGTAGCTATCATAGGCCGAAATTGGACGTAAATGGCTTATACTAACCATTTAGAGATGTGGAAAGCTCGTGTGAGCTTAGGACGGCTCCCATGAGCAAAAATAGGAGGTAAATGATTCACGTTAACCACTTAGGGATGTAAAAAAGCTTAAGTAAGCTTGAAACGACTGTAAATGGTTTACATAAACCACTTAGGGATGTAGAAAAGCTTAGGTAAGCTTAGAACGATTCCCGTGAGCTGAGTTAGGGTGTAAATGGTTTACGTGAGCCATATGGAGATGTGAACAAGCTATGTAAGACGACTCTCATAAGCCAAGAATAGGATGTAAATGGTTCACGCGAACCATGCAGAGATGTGAATAAGCTATGTAAGCTTAGCGACCCCTGTAGGTAAGGAGAGTAATATAGTTCTAGTGAAGAAGCTCTGGATCCTGACTGATTCTCTTTTGCTCATGTTCAATCTTGGTTGGTTCTGTCCTCATCCTCGTCTTTAATCTTCTTTTCCTGATCTATTATGGCCTCAACCACCTTTCAACCCCATTCTTTACTCTCTGACCAGTCAAATCCTTTGACTGGTGAACCATCTTTAATCCGTGGGTCTACCTCCTTTCCCTCATATCTCACTTTTTCTTTGTCCTCTTCTGTCCATGAGATCCACACCCCCTTTTCTACTCCTCTTGTAGATCGGGTCCCAGATCTACTTTCCTATCCTTCTTCTTGTGTTGGATCTAGTCTTGTCGGCAATCATCGAGCTACAGTCTTCCTCCCCTTAAATCTATTTTAAAGAAAGGTACCCATACCTCTGTTGACCCGAATCCTAGAGCCTCGATTCTCTCAGAGACTGCTAACCCTATCAGATCTGCTAGTGATGCCAGGCGGTGAACGCTTCTCGTTTGAATCCGGATCTCTTGATCAACTCCAATATCATTTACCCTTCGAGTAAATCTTCAGTTGATTTGCCGCAAGAAGCTGTTCGGAGTGTTGCATCTTCTTCGTCCGAGTTTCCTCCATTAACGGTGAGTAAGAATTTCTCGCGACCTCCTCCATCTATTGTAAATCCTGCTAATGTTTCGATTGTGAAAGACTGGAAAACTCTTTTTGCCAGTCCCAAAACGAATTATTCTGATCTGAAGTATTTTGCTTCGATCCTGTGAAAATGGTCAGTTAATTGTGAGACTTCCTCCGAAGGTTACTTCGCTGGTAAAAAATTGTGGAAGAATTGCTTGGTAGGTCAATTTATTGATAGGAAACCTCCTTATAGTTTTCTAAAATCTTCGATTGCAAGGCTATGGAGTAGAATGGAAATCCCTGAAATTTTAACCACAGATAGTGGTTTGTTTATCTTTCGTTTTTTGAATTCTGAAGCTATGGAGGGCATTTTGGAATCAGGGCCATGGCATATTGGTGGAAAACCTTTAATTCTTCGAAGATGGCAACCTAGAATGGATATGATTAAACCTCAGTTAAGGAAATTACCCATCTGGGTTAAATTTTTCAACATTCCTACAGAGTATTGGGATATTGAGGGGCTTAGTTATATAGCTAGTGTTGTTGGGAAGCCTTTGTATCTGGATGCGTTAACTGAAGCTAGAACCAGACTGTCATTTGCCCGTATATGCATTGAAGTTGATGTTGATTCAGACTTTCCTTCATCCTTCACGTTGGACATGGGAGATAATTGTTTCAATACCATCCAGGTTGAATATCCTTGGCGTCCGCAAGTGTGTAAGAATTGTAAGATTTTTGGTCATACAAGCTCTGCATTGTCCTGCTAATGTGAAACAGGTGTGGGTTGAGAAGAAGAAGTTAGACTCTAGCACTCCTTCTATAGAGAATACTGCAGAGAATACTGTTGAGAATAGTACTAGTAAGTCGACTATGGAAGATAGTATCGAGATTGTTAACAAGGTGCAGACCCCGATATCTCAAAGTATAGAAGGAAGAGAGGCAGTTTCAGTGGTTATCCCCCCGGACAAGAATCAGTATAGTATTCTTAGTGACAGAGAAGATGGTTATGATGCTGCTCAGGAGCTTCTAGTGGAGGAGGATGGTAATGCAACTTCCCCTATTGCTTTGAATCATTCTCAGTCTGATGCTGAAAGTACCCCAGTGAACGTGTTTAAGGACCGAGATCTTCAAGTGGATGAGATTGATAAGAAGATAGAGCAAAAGATTGAGAATAAGAGTAAGAAAAAGGGCAACAAAAAATCCAAAGGCAAGGGTCAAGATAATAGCTCTAGTGATAACAAACAGAATCCCTTGGACAAAGGGAAGGGTCCTGCTCTCAAATCCAAGTAAGTATGGTTAGTACAGTGTTTTGGAACATAAGAGGTCTTAATGATCTCTCAAGCAGAAAGAAATCAAGTAGTTTATCAATCAGAATAAGATCAGTTTATTAGGAATTGGGGAAACCAAAGTTAGGAGAGCTAAAGCTGATTTGATCCTCCACAAGATTGCTCCTTGCTGGAAGTTCATTCACAACTATCACGCCTCCACTCAAGGTAGAATTTGGGTTTGTTGGGATCCTAAGGTTGTCCGGGTGTGTGTTTCTTTTTCTTCAGATCAGATTATTCATTTCCAAGTTACTTCTATCAATGATCAGAAATCTTTCCTTTGCTCCTTTATCTATGCTTCCAATTCTTCCCAGGAAGGGAAAATGCTTTGGAATCACATAAATTCTATTTCTTCTTCTAATAGTCAAGACCATTGGTTGGTCATGAGAGATTTTAATACAGTCAGGTTTCACAGTGAAAGATACGGTGGTTCTATGTCCATTTCTCAGTCTATATTTGATTTTCATGAGTGCTTGCTATAGGCTGATCTTTTTGATATCCCTTACATTGGCCCTTTGTTTACTTGGTCCAATAAGCGTGATGACGCTAATCTTATTGCTAGAAAGTTGGACAGGGCTCTCATCAATGATAAATGGCTAGAAGAGTTCTCTCATTCTTCTGCTATCTTTGGATCCCCTGGTGTTTCGGATCATAGTTCAGTTGTTGTTTCTCTTAATGGGGCCAATGACAAAGTTAAAAAACCTTTCAAGTTTTTTAATTTTTGGACTAATCATCCTGATTTCTTGCCTACAGTGCAAAGATGTTAGGATATTCCAGTTCAAGGTTACCCTATGTATGTGCTTTATTGTAAACTCAAGGCTGTAAAAAAGGAGCTTCGCAAATTTAATAGATCTTGTTATGGTGATATTCGTGATAGAGTGCAGCAAGCTAAAGACAATTTGAGTAATGCCCAGTCCAACCTGCTTCATAGCCCTCACATTACCAACTTTATCAGTGAAGAGAAAGAGTGCTTAAGGAAGTATGTTGATCTTTCTAGTGCGGAAGAATCTTTCTTGAAGCAAAAATCGCGTATTATCTGGCTAAAATTGGGGGACCAGAACACAAGCTACTTCCACAAATCTGTGAAGATTCGTAATAGCTCCAATGAGATAAGGAAGATTTATGATTCAGCTGGTAATCTTCGCACTAATCCTGAAGCTATTAAGAGTGAAGCTATTAACTATTTTCAGAACCTTTTAGGTAACTCTTCTACTGTTATTCAAGATAGGTCTCATATCTTGAATAGTCTTGATAATTTTAAATGGAATGAAGATCAGCTGAGATACCTTAATCAACCTGTGCTTCCTATTGAGATTAAGGAAACTCTTTTCTCTCTTGCTAATGAGAAAGCTCCTGGCCTTGACGGGTTTACCCCCTGGTTTTTCAAAGAAGCTTGGAACATTGTCCATAATGATGTCATCTCCACCATAAGTTCCTTTTTTCGGCACAACAAACTGCTTGGAGAAGTCAATGCCACCATCATTGCTCTTGTGCCTAAAATTCCTAATCCGTCCAAGATGGGGGATTTCAGGCCTATATCTTGCTGTAATACTATTTATAAGTGCATAGCCAAGATCATTGCTAATCGTCTCAAGCCTTGTCTTCCTGATCTCATATCTCCCAATCAATCAGCGTTCATCCAAAGTCGCAAGATTTCTGATAATATTTTATTGGCTCAGGAAATTTTGAAGAACTATCACAGGAAGGGTGGTCCTCCTCGTTGTGCTCTCAAGGTTGATTTAATGAAAGCGTATGATTCTGTTAGTTGGGATTTTGTTATTGATGTCCTCTTGACTCTTAACACTCCAACTCATGTTATTGAATGGATTAAATCTTGTATTTGCTCTCCTAAGTTCTCTGTAGCTGTCAATGGAGGTTTGCATGGTTATTTCCAAGGGAGGCGTGGTCTTCGGCAAAGGGATCCTCTTTCCCCTTTTCTTTTTGTTATTGCTATGGATGTGTTTTCTAGAATGTTAAACATTGCCACTAGTCAGCCTCCTTTTAAGTTTCATTTCAGATGTGGCAAACTTAACCTCTCTCACTTATGCTTTGCGGATGACCTCTTGCTTTTCTCTCATGGTGATACGGATTCTATCAAAATCCTCAAGCAGGTTATTGATAGTTTTGAATCTATATCTAGCCTTAAAGCTAATCCAAGCAAAAGTTCCATATTCTTTGCAGGGGTGGATAACGACACTAAGGGCAGCATTACTCAAATTCTCAATTTCTCTGAAGCTTGCCTTCCAGTTCGGTATTTGGGAGTGCCTCTCATTATAAAGAAGCTTTCTTTTGCTGATTGCCAACCTCTTATTGATAGAATCACAAAAAGAATTCAGTCTTGGAGAAGCAAGTATTTATCCTACGCAGGCAGATTACAACTTCTGAGCTCAGTTTTATATAGCATTTAAGCTTATTGGAGTAGTGTCTTTATTCTACCTCAAAAAATGTATAAGGCCATTGAGCAGTTGTTCCGTAATTTTTTGTGGACTAGTAAAGAAGGCATATCTACTGGTGCAAAAGTCAGTTGGAAAGCTATTTGTCTCCCTAAGTCTGAAAGTGGTTTAGGCATTAGGGATCTTAAAGACTGGAATAGAGCTGCTATTTTAAAGCATATTTGGGATCTTTTGTGTAATGCTGGCTCGTTATGGGTTGCTTGGATTAGAGCTTATCTTTTAAGAGGTAATTGTTTTTGGCTTGTCTCTTTTCCATCCTCTTGTTCTTGGGCATGGAGAAAGATTCTTAAGCTTCGTCCACTTGTGAGACCTTTCATCAAGCATATTATTGGCAAGGGAGACTCTACCTTTCTATGGCATGATCTTTGGCATCCAGTTGGTCCGCTTGCACTGCATTATGGTAATCGTATCATCTATGATGCTGCAATTCCTTCGCTTGCAAAGGTCAGTGCTATTGTTTCTCATCATTCTTGGTAGTGGCCTAGCACCATTACTGCTGATCTGCTTGATCTCCGTCACTCTACTCCAGATTCTTTAAGGCCGAATAGTGCTATAGCTGATAAAATCATTTGGACTCCAGATGCTTTGGGTTCCTTCACCACTCGTTCTGCTTGGGAAGCTATAAGTAATCGTCATGCTAGTGTGGATTGGTATAAAATACTTTGGTATCCTAGAGCTATTAAAAAGCATGCTTTTATTCTTTGGCTTACCATCCTTAATAGACTTTATACTCGGGATAAATTGTGCAATTGGGGTATTATATCTTTGGCAACTTGTGTTTTCTGCCAAAACCATGTTGAAACTAGAGAACACTTGTTCATTGAATGTCATTATGCTCTTGAAGTCTGGAAAGTAATCTTTCAGAAATACTGTATTTTGAGGCAACCTCGGCTTTGGTAGAATGAACTCTTTTGGGCTATCCATCATCTTAAAGGCAATTCTTTTGGTTGTTCTATCAAGAAGTTGGCATGGGCTGCTACCTTTTATTACATTTGGCGTGAGGAATAGTAGAATTCATGACAATGTTTTTAGGCCTCCTTGCTTTGTCATTTCAAGTATTGTTGAAGATGTTAGATATCGTATTGTAGGTTTTAAAAGGGTTAAGGACAATGATAGAAATAGGAATTTTTGTATGAATTGGGGAATCAGTTTTGATATTCTCAATTAATCACTTTTGCTTCCTTGGGCTGTGAGGTTTATTGAACACACCTTATTAAACTTTCCTTATTGGATAGCTTAATAGGGTGTGTTTGGTTTTGCTTTTGCTTCTTTCTCTTTTGTGGCCTTGCGCTTATTGTATTCTTTTTATTCTTTGGAATATACTTCTCACTTATCCAAAAAAAAAAAGACCCCTGTAGGTTGAGGCAGGAAGCGGCGATAGATTTCACAAATTAAAACAGAAGATGAAAAACATATCAAAGCACCTTTTTGTGATCATAACTTAAAGTTTTATGATATGTTCATCATGGTTCCTCTTTCTTTTCTGTCTTTGCTTTGTTCTTTCTTTTACTCATCTGTCTATTAACATATTCTAACATGCTTTATGATATGTCTGTGCATATACTTACCTACTTTGTAGCTTCTGTTCATTTGCTCAGCTTTGCTTTGTCCCAACTTTGACTCTTTGAATTCTTTTGCTTTGTCCTTTGCATATTTTTAGATGGCTTTTGTTGGCCACTCACATTGGTCGAGCTTCATAATTGCCTCAATTTGGAAAACCACGTCCAAAATCTACCCCAGTTGCTAGAGTGAGTCAAGATTTGTCCATAGTATGGCGAACTAAAGATTATAGCCGAAGCTGCCCTTGTTACCAGATAGTATCTGCTCCAGTTGCTAGAGTGGGGTAAGCTAGGAAGTCTCCTCAATCACTGAAACGAAGTAAACTTAATTTTTATCCAAAAGTTGCTCCAGTTGCTAAACTGAAATGAGCTTGAAGTTCATCCAAAAGTTGCCCCAGTTATGGAAGTGAGGCTCCATGATCGGCATCCCTTTTTTTGACTAATGATAGAATTGTCAGGGAGGCGGGGATGGGCACTTGACTTCTTTTCTCTGATTATCGCTTTGACGCTTTTGAGCTTGATGATGGGATTTCCAGGGGAAGTGGGGGTGGGCACCTAGTTTCTTTTCTCTAATTGTTGCCTTGATGCTTTTGAGCTTGATGATGGGATTGCTAGGGAAGGTAGGGGTGGGCACCTGACTTCTTTTCTCTTTCCACCTGCATTGTTAGTCTTCTAAAATGCATAGTATCATCATGTATGCAATGAAGCATTTAGAAACTTTTGCTCCTGTCCTAGCATTATGGGAAGTAACATGAATATGAAAATCTTGCTAATACTACAAAAGACTTGGTCAATGCATGATCAAAAGGATTTTGAGATGTTTTCCCCTTTGAATGTCCTAATGAGATTGCTTAGAACATCGTGTCCTCCATATTTTGGTCCACCATTTTCTTGTTCTTTGGGCCCTTGTGATTGTCACCTCCCTTGCAGCCGTGGTCGCAACTGTGAGCTTGTTCCTAATGATGCTGCATTTTCTTTAAACACGGCATAAGACATTCATGGGATGCCATTCTCTTCCCTTTTTTTTGAAAAACAAATGATGGAAGCACTTTGAAATAGGGATTTTGAAAGTCATTTTAAAAACTACCTTAGTTTGGCATGATGTAGGAGAAAAGTGTCTTGCTACACCACACGATCTAATGGATTTTGGGAGTTCTCCTTCCTTGAATGCATAGACAGAGTTCCTATGTGACATCCTTTTGACTAAGTGGTCGTTCAGTGAACCTCTGAAGTAGTGGAGACCTCTATTTTGCACCATCTCACTATGGCACTCATTCTCTCTTTGCTCCCTTTCATTAAATGCCCTCAAATGATATTGATGGAAATGGTCAGGTAATCCAGTCCTATTACCTGATTGCTGACAATCTCTTCTTTAAACAAATTTTCAAATAACAAGAGAGGACTTTTATGGTTGTAATGTGGCCAGGGGGATATTGGCTTTGAAAGAAATGGATATGAAGGCTCAAAATATTATAATAAGGGTTGCACAATTGAGGACCACCTGTTGATGTTGCTAGGAATCACATGATGATGTTGTTGTTCATATTTTATGATTTCCTAAGTAGAATTAATCCTTGATTGAACACATTTCCCAAGATCAGAAAGGACTTTCATTTGGACTGTAATGTAGGCTTGGGCTGTTGGCTAAGAAGAAAAGGGGTATAAAGGCTCAAAGTTTCGTGAAGGGTTTATGAACCAGAAGTCACCTATTGCTGCTGCTCTTGGTCTTGCTTTTGACTTTGTGATGATGAACTCTTCTTGATGACGCAATTTCAATTCTAGCTTGACTCTTCTAGCTCTTCATCTTAGGATGTAGTTGGTGAAAGGCGACTTTGTTGAAATGTCACGGTATTTATGATGCTGATACTTTGCTCTTGCTGTTTTCACAACTTTTGAAAAGAAAGTGTGAGGTATCTTTTGTCTTCCATTAGGAACCATGGGTTGACAAGTATTCATGGAAGTACAGCAACATAATCAAGTGGAGCATATAATTCACTAGGCAATTTGATCCCTTAACCCTAATTTTTGCCTAGATTGCCCATTTCGGGTCCAATCTAATGGGTTTCAAATTTATTTATTTTTTCTTTTTTTTTTTTTTTTTTGTGTAACCCTAAATTTTGCCTAGATTGTTCTTTTGAGGTTCAATCTAGTGGGTTTTCATCATCTCTCTCTCTTTTTTTTTTCTTTTTTTTTTTTAAGGGATCAGGTATGCCTTAACATAGAAAATCAAGCATGTTATGCAATATTCCCAGATTTTTATATCTATCAATCCCACCATTCACAATATTTCTCACCTCAAGACTTTTGGTTCCGTTCTTAAAAGTTGACCCAGTGTGAGGTAAAACTTCATTGACTTTTGAGACTTTTGGGTAACGTAGAGGTAGAATATTTCTGAAAATCTGCCCCAGCGTATGTAATCAACCAATTATGCCTTCTTTGTTTGACATTCTTCCTTGTGTGGATTAATCTACCTCAAATTCGCCCATCTTGCTAGGGTAACATTTGTGTGCTTCCACTCTTGCAATTGGCTTGAAGCTGCTTCTAACAACTACCCCAGTGTGGGTAGTAATGGATTTCTCTTGTATCTCGAAAACTTCCCCAGTTTGGGGGGTGACTTCTGGTTGGGTTTATTGAAAGGAACGAGCCGGCTCAAACTTGGCTATCGAGGGATAACATTTAATATTAGCATGGATCGAAGAAAGATGGCCTTTGTGTTGGGAATCGAACTAGAGAGGAAAACTACAAAGGCGGAATTAAAATTTCCTACGATTCCCAAACCCATGAATCCGATTATGTTTAATACAAAAACATAAACACTAACTACTAAGAGAGTTGGGATTACTTATAGTTGATAAAGTCTTCTCCTTTATGCTCCAAGCTTCGATTCTGATTGAGCAGTCCAAGTGCACTGCCTCCAACGGTATCCACACCTAGCTTGAGCTTGATATCCTTTCCTTCTTCTTCCTTAAGGTTGTTAGAGGTGGAGAGAGAGAGAGAGAGAGAGAGAGAGAGAGAGAGAACCTCCTTAGTGAATTTCGGCCAGCACCTTGGGGAGTGTTAATGTGATGATGTTATCACATCATAATGTCGCTTATATAGCCACACAATAGGGCCGGCCAAGGGGGAACTCCTAACCCTAGTGTATTTTGTGTAATTACTCTTAATTACACAATTAGCCCACTAGTTTGCATCAAATACAAATTAGCCCCTTAAAGAACTTTTCTTTAATCACTTATACCCTTTCTCTCATAGACAATCAAGCTCTCTTAGCATGATCAGTGTGTGACCCATTGGGTTCACATCATCAAGTAGTAGGAATAGCACATGTTGTGCACAATGGAACACTTTCCATTAAGGGTCTAATTGGAACTCCTTCCAATTCCCTAATTGATTATAACTCATTTATATCAATTAGGGCTTCTACTAACCATGAGTAACACCTAGCATATGGCTCATGGTGTGGTCCTTAATGAGGTGAATAGTCATTTACAAAGAACCCTTCTGTTATAGTTTATAGGTTACAATTCCATCCTTCCATCAACATAATGTCTCCAATTGAACTAATAGGACATGGAAGTCTGTCAAGTCCCTAGTTCAATTACTTTATACTCATTCATTAATATCAACTCAATGATGAACTTATGGAAACTCTTTTCCATATTCATTTTACTATGGGCCCATGGGTTTAATGAGTTATATTCAATGAATGCTATATGAGACATTCACTCTCTTTTTCCTGAGAGTGATGGATTCCTTGTTGATCACTCACATGCCTTTACACACATAGCAATAGGGCCAATGAACACCATTACAGACCGCCGAATAGGATCTGCACTTAGTGTTATCAAACTTCTAAAGCTACATGCATAAGACAACCATGGTGTCTCAGGTCTAAGGATTACTTGTACCACTATAACAATGAGAAACTGATTGACAGGCAGGTTAAAACTCCATTCAGTTTATCTCATATCTTTGGTCACATTCAGTGTACCTATTCTTATAATAAGCACCCACTTATTGGTTGTAGTGTCTCCACACAATTAGCTTGAGACTAGCTATCCCCCTATAGAGTCAACCTAACAAGTGCTAGTCCTATGGTTCATTACTATCCATCATAGTGAACCTTCAACTAGGAATATTTTAGGAGTTTAATACAGAGATATATTTACAGTCTCAAAATTACACACTTTGTAATTCCATATTCTCAACTCTAACTCCATGGACATATTATGTAAATATAGATTATGTATATAAACATAATAGAATAAGGCCTTTTATTAAATCAATAATAAATGTGACATGCATAAATGAAATCAATTAATTATTCCTAATCCCTAAACAATCATCTCTATGATTGGCTCTAGGGCATAATCCTAACAATCTCTCACTTGCACTATAGCCAATCCATCATGTATCTCATACCCATATCCTGTCGGTGGTGATCCAATACACTTGGGTCATAGCCTTAGTGAAGGTGTCTTCTTTATTCTCTATTGTATTAAATTTCTATATGTATATGTCATCTCTTCTAATGATATCTCTAATCATTTGAAATCGCCGCTTAAAGTTTGGACTTTTGATGAGACCGTGGTTCCTTGGTTTGAGCACTAGCCCCATAGTTGTCACAAAAACAATAGTAAAGGCTTCTTAATGTCAGGAACCACTCCTAGTTCTATAATGAACTTACTCATCCAAACATGCAGCAATGCGCTCAAATTTACAGCTCCACTATTTAAGGTGAAAATATATCTCGATGTTGATCTCCTATCATCCTCAGCCAGATTGAAAATCTGAATCCATTCTACCAACCATTTTCAAGTTTCTTTCTCCATAGACAAGGCATAGGTCCTTTAGTTTTTCTCAAGTAGTTAAGATAGCCTTGGCTGCTTCCTAAGGTTTCTTACCTGGGTCTTTTGGTATCTGCTCATAACATTTACAGCAAAACTAATATCTGGTTATGTATATAGCATGGCATATGCTTTTAGACAACTTGATTTCATGTCTAACAGGAATTAGACCTCTTTTGAAATCATGCATTTTGAACCCTTTCAAAATTCCTGTCTATGTACATTGATTGGGAGAGACCTAGCATCCTTTAAGATCTATCTCTAGAGTCCTTTATTCCTAGAATATAGGATGCTTCTCCCAAATCTTTCATGGAGAAATTCTGTGAAAGTCAATCTTTCACTTATGACAACATCTCTACATTATTCCTAACAAGTAGAATGTCATCCACTTATAGGACCATAAATGCGATCGCACTCCCACTAACCCTTTGTACAATCATGGTACAAGTAATGGGTTCTGTCTCAACAGGACAGGGGTTGCATCAATGTCGATTTGTGTCTCATTAGACAACTCTTTGAGTTCTATTTTCCTGTTGTTGCTGCCTTCTTGAATAAACTCTTTTTCAAGAAAGATTGTAAACTAACAAACAAAACACCTTTTGTTCATTAGGAGAATAGACTTAATATCCTAAACTCTCTTTAGGATAATCCACAAACCTACATTCAAGCTATCTTGATTTTCAATTTTGGTTGCATCATATGTCTCTACATATTCAATACAATCCTATACCTTAACATGCTTAAGGCTTGGTGCTTTCCCTTTTCATATCTCATATAGGTTCTAAGGGATAGTCTTGGTTTGAACTCTGTTTCACAGGTATGCGGTAGTTTCTAGGGCATATCTTTAAAAGGATAATATTAGGTCGTTGTAACTTATCACGGATCGGACCATATCCAATAAGGTCATCTTCCTCCTTTCTGACACACCATCAAGTTGTGGTGTTCTAGGAGGTGTCCATAAAGAATGCCTGTTTGAACAAGATGATCTGAAAATTTACCAGTTAAATATTTGCCTCCTCGATCCAATCGAAGAGCTTTAATACTTTTATCGGTTTGTTTCTCTACTTCATATCTGAATTCTTTGAACCTTTCAAATATTTCAGACTTGTACTTCATTAAGTATACACACCCAAACCTAGAATGAATCATCGGTAAAGGTTGTAAAGTAAGAGAAACCTCTACATACATCACTATGTATTAGTCCCCATATCTTGTTCTCTTTGGTTTATTAGCATTCTATTTAGAACTATCATGCTCTATGCAACTAACATTTAGTTTAGAGCATGATCCATACCTTCCGAAAGTCGGTTCTTTAGAGTATCTAGATACTCCCGGCAATTACGTTTCCAGTGCCCATCCTTGCCACAGTGAAAATAGGTTCCTTTGGCTTTGTTGTTACCTTTCTTCTTCCTTTGAGTACTCTTACCCTTGCCTATGCCCATGCCCTTGGGCTTGAGCTTAGACTTGGAAGTAGTAGCTTCATTAAATTCAAGTAAGAATTATTTCCCATACAATTCTTGTATGTTGAGAAAAATCTCGTAAGCACTTCCCATGGACTCGTGTTGCTTCCTAAGCTCGAGACTCATAAATACCATTATATAGCACCTTGCCATGAGATCATCGTTCATGCGCTTATGGTAAGCGTCTTTCTCTTGTTGAGTTGCAGCCTCAGCAGGAGCAATGGGAAGTAGATTATGAAGTGTATAGGTAAGATTCTTGGAATCCAAAACAATTTTTAGATTCCTAAGCCAATCAAGACAATTTGGTCCAATCAAACGGTTGGTGTCCAATATTTTGGATAACGGGTTGAGGTGAGCCATTTTAATAAACTACATATAGAAAATAAAATAGAGAATAAGATTTCATTTTTAATCCATAATGATCGGGTCTTTAATCATATGGTACCTCCCACTATTTTATCAAATTCCATACACCCTCTAATGGAATTCGGGAATCTCATTCCTAATGGGGATTGGGGTCCCACTGTGACCTAGAAGCCTCACATTATAGTTTCTTGACTTCTAACCCACGATAAGAAGACAACTCCTTATCTATTGCTTCATAAGCAAGTTCTAATCATTGTGCCTCTAGGGTGCATACTCCTCACATTATAGTTTCTTGGAATACTTCCCTAGTTAAGTTAAACCCATCATTCACACAGGTATGTTTCGCCAAATATATACCTCACATTATAGTTTCTTGGTATATACCAGTTTAGGCATCCCATGATATCTTATATGTAATAGTTTCAAGTAATGTCTTTAACATGGGTAGCTCCTACATGTCTGCAGCTAGGTACCCACATTAAGGGACGTTAGATGATCCTATAATGATGGAAGGCAATGAAGAATTTTTTTTTTCTTTTTTTTTTGGTAAGTGAGTGAGTATATTAATAAAAAGCCAAAAGGCCAAAGTACAAGAAGGGGAAAGCTAACAAGCTAACAAAACAAACACACCCGAATAAGCTGCCCAAAAGAAGCTTATTTGATTGTGTAAGTTACAAAAATTACAACATTAAAATATTGTATGAAATGCCCCAATTAGTACAAATCTGTCTATTGAAATCAGTGTCCGAACTTTTTTGAAGCTAGTTGCCTTTGAATCTAACATCATCAATAATGTTCCTTGAAATAGATGTTGCATCTGAATAACAATTTTCATGAATACACGCATTTCTCTCCCTCCAAATATTGTAAATAGTAGCTGCCCATGCAATTTTCCTGATGATGGTTTTGAAATTATTCCCTTTAAGAGAATGTGTTGCCCAATTAAATTCATTGTGCCAAGTACGAGGTGTACGGTTTAAACCAAAAAGCCTAAGAATGCTACCCCATATGTTAGATGTAAAATGGCAGGCACGAAAAAAATGATCCCTGCTTTCTTGAGAATTGTTGCACATCACGCAAGTAGCATCAGATATAATTCCCCAAGAGAGAAGCTTGTCACGTGTAGTAAGTCTATTGTGAATGGTGAGCCAGGTAATAAAAGCTTGCTTACGGATTGCAAGAGGGAACCACATACATTTGTGCCACTCATTCTCTTGAATTCGGTTACGAATTGCATTCCAAGCTGAATAAATAGAGAAGCAACCAGAATCTACTGCTGTCCAAATAATTCTATCTTGTCTGGTGGAGTTGGGGAGCATGTTGGAAGGAAGTTGCTCTTGGAGTTCCATGAGCTCAAAAGTGACAGAGGAAGGCCAATTCCAGATGGAATGGGAAACAATGGAGCTGACCTTGGCAGTGGGAGATAGCGCAGCATCATACATGACTCGCACACCATAGCGTTGAACAATAGGACCAGAAGGGTGCCAAAAGTCATACCAAAGGAAAGTGGATTCTCCATTGCCAATGCAGTGTTTAATAAAAGGGTGAATCCGATCTCTTATATTGAGGAGTTTCCTCCAAATCCAAGAGCAATCTGAAGGAATAGTCACTGACCAAAAACTTCTTCCCTTGAGAATGTAGAAATTTACCTATGCCACCCAAAGAGATCCAAACCGTGAGAAAAGATTCCAAATGTGTTTCATAGCTGCTGCAATATTTAAATCTTCAAGTTTTCTCAATCCAAGACCACCCTCCGCTTTGGGGAAACATAAGGAATTCCAACTGACTTTAGCACCTGTGAGTTTGAGATCACTGCCTGACCATAGAAATGCTCTAAAAACCTGCTCAATTTTCATATAAGCTCTCTTGGGTAATATAAAAATACTACACCAAAAGTATTGAATGCCATAAAGAACAGATTTAAGAAGTTGAAGTCTGCCAGCGTAGGAAAGTCTTTTAGAACTCCATGACTGGATTCTCTTAGTGATTTTCTCAATCAGCACATTACAATCATGAATAGATAATTTAGAAGTGATGAGAGGAACTCCAAAATATTTCACAGGGAGTTTACCTTCTTGAAAGCAGATTCTATCAAGAATAGAACTCTTAATAGATTCAGAAACTCCAGATAAAAAGATGTGACTCTTAGCTGCATTAGCCTTAAGACCTGTTATGCTTTCAAATTTTGTAAGGGCGGTTTTGATCTGATCTACAGCTTCAATGCTTCCATGAGAGAATATAAGAAGATCATTCGCAAAAGCTAGGTGAGTGAGCTTCAATTTTTCACACCGCTGGTGGAATTTATACGCAGGATCCCTAGAAGTTTGAGCAAGAATCTTAGATAGCACTTCCATTGCAATAAAAAACAAGTAAGGAGATAAGGGGTCTCCTTGCCTAAGACCTCGCTTCCCTTCAAAATAGCCTTCAAGAGCCCCATTAATAGAAACTGAAAATTTGGGGGAAGTAATGCAAACTTTAATCCAATGAATGAGCTGGTCAGGAGTGTTTAGAATTTTAAGAGCTTCCAGAATAAATTCCAAATTCATAGTATCATAGGCTTTCATCAAGTCAACTTTGATGCCACACTTGGGAACACTTGACTTCCTATGATAATTCTCAAGACTTCTTGAGCAAGAAGGATATTGTCAGATATACTTCTTCTAGAAATAAACGCAGTTTGATTGAGGCTAATGATGTCAGGCAGGCAAGGCTTCAACTTGTTAGCGATAATTTTGGAGATGCACTTATAGATAGTGGAACAGTAAGAAATGGGTCTGAATTCATTCATCCTAGAAGCATTTGGAACTTTGGGAATTAAAGCAAGAGTAGTTGCATTAACCTCTCCTAATAAATTACCAGATCTAAAAAAGGACATGATAGCTTCTAGCACGTCTTGGCCAACAATTGCCCAAGATTTCTTGAAAAAGAGAGGAGTATATCCATTTGGACCAAGAACTTTATTGTCATTGAGAGAAAACAGTGTATCCTTAATTTCTTGGAAAGTGACTGGCTTGTTGAGAATAGAGATATGGTCTGCATTCCATTTCCAATCTTGCAGCTCCTAAAGAAGATCTAATCTGCATGGATTAGGAGAACAACCAAGCATATTATGAAAGTAATTGACAGCTTCAGAGCTAATATCTTTATGTGTACTCAAAACACAGTTAGAATCATCATAAAGGATAGCAATAGAATTTAAAGAATTCTTGACTTTAACAGCTCTATGAAAGAAGGCAGTATTCTGATCCCCTAGTTTTAACCATTGAATTCTAGCTTTTTGCTTGAAAAAAGCTTCCTCAGCTTTGGCCAAAGTGACATAGTGATTGTAGCACGCATTCTCAACTGCACTGTGATTACCAATATGGGGACTATTAGGCAAATCAAGTTGTGCTTTGTGCAGATCTTCTTTAGCTTTTAAAACTCTATCACTGATGTTTCCAAACTCATTCTTGTTGAAGAGTTTTAAACTATTCTTGACAGCTTTAAGTTTGGAGTAGAGGATAAACATAGGTGTGCCATCCACTCTTTTCTGCCACCAGTCAGCAATTAAACCGAGAAAATTAGGATGATCAGCCCAGTAGTTGAAAAACTTGAACGGTTTGCAAATATTTCTCTGCTGGTCAGATAAAGACACAATCATTGGGCTATGGTCAGAGTTATCAGGAGCCAGAAACTCAGTGGAACTGTTAGGAAAACAGTCAAGCCAACAATCATTAACCAAGGTTTTGTCTAATTTTCGAGCAACAAGAGCATCACCACTTTGTCTATTGGTCCACGTGAATAATGGGCCTATGAAAGGCATATCAATAAGCTTAGCTTCACTCAAGCTGTTGTGGAATTCAGAGATGGCTGCTATGGAATTCAGAGATGGCTGCTGTAGTAGTGTAATTCCCACCATATTTCTCAGAGGTGAATCGCACTGAGTTGAAATCTCCCATAAGAACACAGGGAGACGCATTGTAGCAAGTAGACTTACTAACAATTTGCTTCCACAATAAAGATCTGTCATTAGAGCAATTAGATGCATAGACAAAAGTACAATAGAAGTCCATATTCTTGGCAATAATGTTGACATGGCAAAAAATAGCTTGATCAAAAGAACTAATGGCTTGAATACTCACAATATTAGGATCTTAGTAGACCCATCTACGGCCAAGAATGGAAGCATGATAATTATTCAAAAATTTCCACTGAGGAGAAATAGACTTAAACACTCTATCAAAGTTGATAAATCTCACTCTAGTTTCAACAATACCCATAAAACTCAACTGATGATTCCTGATAAAAAGTTTAACTTCCTTCTGTTTGAGTGGATCATTAAGACCACGAACATTCTAACAAGCAAACTTGATCATTTAAACAATTTATGAGAAGTAACCTTGTTTTTGCCTTTATCAGCAACCAATTTCTCATTCGAGACAGGGGATTTGGATTGCGAGTGGGCCTTTTTGTTGTTCTTTTTCTTCTTCTTATTGCTAATTTCCTACTTATCAGAGCAAGGAGTGTCAACAGGGACTAAACCCACAGCATCAGTATCAGGGGGGCATTAGAGTGATTATCATCTTGAGCCGAATTAAGAACATCAAAATGGTTCTCAACAACAATGGGAGATATCACCGAGGAGGGAATCATACCCGAAGGATGCATGCTAGCCATCACTTGATCAATAGAGGGGAGATTAGTCTCATCCTTAGACTTCGAATTGGTATCATCACTAGGAGATAGAAGATTATCGACCACAGGAGCATTAGAATGGCTTTCAGGGCCTGATATAGTACTTCCAACTATACTATCAGAAGGAGTTTCGTTGGCTGTGGTAACCTTGCTCTTAGGAACCCAAACTTGTTTAGGAGAAGAAGAGCACTGTAAGGTGGAGTGACCAAAAGAGTTGCAAGTTTTACAAACCTATGGTTTCCATGGGTACTCAGCCCCTATTTCAATAGGAAGTGCCATCATTCAAATCCAGATCAAAAACAGTAGGGAATTCAGAATTTACATCTACTTCAATGCAAACACGAGCATAGCTAAGCGGTGACCTGGCTTCAGTGAGAGCATCAAGGTAGAGGGGAACTCTAACTCCACTTGCAACATAACTCATGCCATCCAGATTCCAGTATTCTAGAGGAACATTGAATAATTTCACCCAAACTGGAATTTTCTTAAGCTGAGGCTTGATTAACTCCATTTTAGGCTTCCATTTTAGCAAAATAAGAGGTTTACCCCCAATGAACCAAGGCCCAGATTCAAGAACCCATTCAAGAACATCATTGTTCAAGAATTTGAACAGTAAGAAACCACCATCAGTGGTTAGAATTTCTGGCATCTCTTTCCTACCCTATAAATGCTCCACCGTAGCCTTGAGGAAGGTGTAGGAGGGTTTCTTGCCAATAAATTGACCAACAAGACAATTTTTCCAGAGATTTATACCTGCACGCGCAACTTCAGGAGGTGGTTTAACCACTATCTTGCCATTGATTCTCATAGGTTTATAATATTTTAGATCTAGATTGACTCTTTTGGTGGACGAGAACAATGATTTCCAATCAACTATCTTCTGGGCTTGAGTGACAACAGGAGGAGAATAGGAATCCCTCCTTGAAGAAGAGGAAGCATTAATCTCCGGTGTAAAGGTAGCAGTACTCCTCCCCACAGAACTGTCAGACAGCTCTGCTTGCCGTTGAAGAGCAACTCTACCAATATCGATAGAGCTTTGGCCTGATGGGTAGTAGATGGTAGAGCTGAAAAGATTATTGGATCCAGCTAGAGAACTTCTAGTAGTGGAGCTGCCATTAGATAGACTGCCTATAGTAGTCAGATCTGACCTCGGAATGGAGGATCGATGCAGATCTGAACTCAGGTCGGTGCTGATCTGAACTCGGGTGGTGTAGATCTGAACTTGGAAAGGATGAGCGGTGTAGATCTGTTACAGAACTATTATAGATCTCTGAAACATTAGTGGCGAATCCTCTACGTACGTCTAGATCTAGATCTGGAGGAGTAGAAGAGGAGGGAATAAAGGAATCAGTCAAAGTAGGTATAGGAGGGCCCAATATTGGAAGTCTCTCCTCTTGTCGTGGTGGTGAAAGCTGTAGGTCTGAGGATACATGAGCTATAAAAGGGGTAATGTGACTCGAGGGAATCTGGTCCACTGAAAAAGGAACTTGTGAAAGGGTGATAGGTGGATCTTGATTTGCTACTATCAACAAAACAAGAATTAAGGGACGAACGCAATTCATGAATGTTAGACACCTTAGTATAAGACCGAACATTATGAGCAGTAGCAGTCAATGAAGGAATCGAAGGGTGGGAAAGTTGGTTGCAAGTGGAAAGGTTAGTCTTCACAGAAGGATTAATGGGGTTAGGTGACGCCATTGAAGACTCGAATCAGTATTAAAACCAGAATCAAGGGAGAAGATCAACACAGACACGAATATTCAACCAAGTTCTAGAGCTTCTCTCTCTAGAATCATTTTGCTCCTCGCATACTTTTCTCTCTTCTTCTGCAATGAAGAATTCATTCCCTATGATTTCTTCATTTTCAACTTAATATTAAAAGAGAAGGATTTTAAGGGTCTCATCAAATTAACTAATTTAACATACATCTCATGCATATAAATAAAATATAACAACATTATATATAATCCAATTATCGATATTAGTCCCTATTAGGTGACATATAATGATCTTTAGATTTGGAGTTATCACAATCTATCTCATAAATTAAAACTCCCACTATGATGATTATGGACTTTAAAAAGATTCAATCCAAGCCAATGAATTGAATCCAAGGTCTAAGGTGGGTGTAGGTGATCGTAAAACATTCATTCAAAACATAGCATGCACTCTTGAAAATCTTCTCCAAGCTTTCAAGTCCTTCAATCTCCTCCATTAGCTTCATGGTCTCCACCATAGGTTTGTTGGGCTCCAGCATGCTCCTTTAGGTTCACCATGCTCCTTAGTGCGCTCTCGATTACATAACATTTACATAAATTAAAGAAAGGAATATATAAGGGGAATGTGGGGTACATAAGAGAATGATAGAGAGAGAGAGAGAAGAAGAAGGTGGCATGCAAGCCCCAAATAAATAATACATCACCAAAATTAACAATTCTTGAAAATTAATACAACCCATTTATAAGACGGCCAATCACAATTAGTTTAAAGGTATAGTCCATAATCATCATCCATTCTAAATATACAATCACATTGCATAATAAAAGAAATAACTGTAAGCAATAAACATGTGGGCATTTATGGTAACTCTATTGATTGGTATTCATTAATCTCATTAATGTGTCCTAATCTTATTAGGAGATGCATAAGTTCCAGAATTAATTAAGTCTTAACATTTAAGACATTTAATTTCAATTAATCAAATCAATTGAAACATTTAAAGTCCCCTAATTAAACTCTTATATCAAATATTAGGGTCTCTTTAATTAAACAAAACAATTTCATTTAATTAAAAAATTCCAGATTTTAATTTAATCCTAAATTGTGTTTTAAACCATTTAAAACATTATAAAATTAATCACCATTAATCAAATAATCAATTTCGAATTAAATAAAATCATTATATTAATTATTTAGTGCATTAGGGTTTCCTAAAACCCTAAACCCTAAGTGCATTAACTCTAAACCCTAAGTGTAACCCTAATGCATTAAATGCCTTATGATTGGTCAATTAATGACCAATCATTTAAACCCTAGGTTTATACGGTATTAATGATTAGGATTAGGGTTTAATTAATGCCAACTAGGATATTAATTACACCTAATTAATATGCACTAATTAGGGTTTCTAAAAACCCCAAACCTTAAGCCTATTAAATGCCAATGATTAATTACTAAACCTTTAATGATCAAGATTTTGTCATTAATGACCAATCATTTAACCCTAGGTTAGACACATTAATTCCTAGGTTTAGATTATTAATTAATGCATTAATAGAATTAGGGTTTAATTAATACGAATTAGGGTTTCCTAAACCCTAAACCCTAGACACCATAAATGCACTTAATAATACCCTAATTATTAATAACCATGATTGGTCAATTAATGACCAATCATTAAACAATTTAATTAAGGTAATTAATAGTCAATTAGGGTTTTTAATTAATGTCATAAATGTATTAGGGTTTTGTCATTAATAGAAATTAGGGTTTCCTAAGAAACCCTAGGTTTGCCGCCAAAATCATAGGGCTGCCATGGCTAGGCCAAGCTGCTGTCAAGACTTGGCAAGGCTAGGGACACGTGCTAGGGTGTGGGCCAAGCCCATTGGACATGTGTGGAGTGGCCAATAGAGCTGTCTTCTTCAAAGAACATTAGGGTTTCAAGAACCCAGTGCTAGCACCACCATGGGAGGCCCTCCAAGGTCACAATTTTTTCTAAAACTCAATCAATTCGACTCCACCAACAAAACCAGCCTTTGTATCATGTCACTACATGAATTACTAAGCTAATTGAAGTGGTTTGGATGATCAAATCATCCCCAATTGATCTAAACAATTCAAGAACAGTAGGCTGTCCAGAATTTGACAGCGTACTATCCCTTGTCACAAATTGATTTAAAACCCAGCAAGATGATTAATTCAGGCTACAAAATTATTTTTCCTAGTATCCTACATGTCTTAGGAAACTAATGAAAGTGGTTTCATGCAATTTGGAGTTCCCTAGCTCAAGATATGAACAAAACTCCATTGATGACTTTCTACAGAAAAACAGCCTTCTGTGTTTTTCCAAGAAATCAAACTTTTTGATTCTTTATGCATCAAGACTCCTTTGAAACTTAAAGAAAATCATACATACATTATGTATAATGATCCTATAAAGAATATACATCAATTTTACAGAGGTTTCTGTTCAAAATAGTAGCAAGAGCTATAGGGTTTCTAAAACCCAGATTCGAACTCCATGATGTTCTTCCCCAACTTTTGTTTGGTTTTTGATTCTCATGCATCCTTATGCTTAAGAAATC
Source organism: Liquidambar formosana (assembly GCA_039720395.1). NCBI lineage: Eukaryota > Viridiplantae > Streptophyta > Magnoliopsida > Saxifragales > Altingiaceae > Liquidambar > Liquidambar formosana. The sequence goes on from CM077821.1 coordinate 26,114,436, forward strand.
ACCATAACCCTTTTATGTGAATTAATTAGAACCATCTCATGTCTTAATTAAACCAAAACAAAAACAAAATACAAAAGAGAACAACCTAGGGTTCCAAACCCTAGGTTCGGCCTCCATAGAAGAAACCCTGGTTTCTTCTTCTTCTATATACATCACATGCTTCTCAAAAATTCCAGAATTAATGTTAGAAGATTATTAGAAGAGGAGAAGAGGGAAAAACAGCCTAGGGTTCAAAACCCCAGGTTCGGCCATGAAGAGGAAACCCTAGTTTCCTCCTTCTTCTTCTCCAAAACTGAAACCTATTCAACTCTTTGAATTTCCAACAGCCCTAAAACTATTTTAGAAGAGGAGAAGAAGAGATAAACACCTAGGGTTCAGCTATGAGAGGGAAACCAATTAAATGCATGAACATGAATTTTAATTCATTAAACCAATCAATTTACCATAAATTATAGCCCATATGCAGTTTGTATTAGGCATAATCATGGCTCTGATACCACTGTTGGGAATCGAACTAGAGAGGAAAACTACAAAGGCAGAATTAAAATTTTCCTACGATTCCCAAACCCATGAATCCGATTATGCTTAATACAAAAACATAAACCCTAACTACCAAGAGAGTTGGGATCACTTATAGTTGATAAAGTTTTCTCCTTTATGCTCCAAGCTTCGATTCTGATTGAGCAGTCCAAGTGTACTGCCTTCAACGGTATCCACACCTAGCTTGAGCTTGATGTCCTTTCCTTCTTCTTCCTTAAGGTTGCTAGAGGTGGAGAAGAGAGAGAGAGAGAGAGAGAGAGAGCCTCCTTAGTGAATTTCGGCCAGCACCTTGGGGAGTGTTAATGTGATGATGTTATCACATCATAATGTGGCTTATATAGCCACACAATAGGGCCGGCCAAGGGGGAACTCCTAACCCTAGTGTATTTTGTATAATTACTCTTAATTACACAATTAACCCACTAGTTTGCATCAAATACAAATTAGCCCCTTAAAGAACTTTTCTTTAATCACTTATACCCTTTCTCTAGACCCAAGTAGGATCGCCATAAATTCGTGGGATCCATCCAACACTTCCTATACGCCCGTAGCAGGTCTATACACTCCAAAAAAAATTATTGGAGGCTTTCCAGAGTCCACGTTGCCCTCCAGACACAATTAGAGTCACTACAGACTCGTGGGAACCCCCCAACGCTTCCTATACGCTTGTAGGAGCGCTATAGACTCTAAAATCTCCTAGGAGCGCTATAGACTCGTGGGAACTTCACGACCCTTCCTATACGCCCGTGGGCGCTCTGTATACTCCAGAAAATCGTACGAGGCTTTCTAGCGTCCGCAACGGTTTCTAGACTCAATCAGTGTCGCCATAGATTTGTGGGATCCTTTCAGCACTTCCTATCCGCTCGTATGAGGTCTATACACTCCAAAAAAATTATTGGGGGCTTTCCAGAGTCCACGTTCCTCTCCAGACTCAATTAGAGTCACTATAGACACGTGGGAACCTCACAACGCTTCCTATACGCCCGTAGGAGCGATATAGACTCTAAAAACTCTTAGGACGCTTTCCGAATACCAGGACGCTCTCTAAACTCAATTAGAGTAGCCATAGACTCGTGGGAGACTCTCAACGTTTCCTATACGCCCGTAGGAGCTCTATACACGACAGAAAGTCCTAAGAGGCTTTGCAAAGTCCGTGACGCTTTCTGCACTCGATTAGGGTCGACATGGACTCGTGGAAACCACACCGCGCTTCCCAATTCTCCCGTAGGAGATCTATGCCCTCCACATATCCTTGGAGGCTTGTTGGTCCACGATGGTCTCTGTACTCAATTGGAATCGCCATTGACTTGTGGGAGCCTCACGATACCTCTAACACGCCCGAAGGAGCTCTATACAGTCCAAAAAATCGTGGGAGGCTTTCCAGAGTCCACGACGCTCTCTAGACTCAATTTGGGACGCCATAGACTCGTGGGAGCCTCACAACGCTTCTTATAGTCCCGCAGGAGATATACACCATCCAAAAGATCCTAGGTGGCTTTCAAGATTCCACGACACTCTCTAGAGTCGAGCAGAGTTTCCACCGACTTGAGGGAGCGCCACAACTCTTCCTATGGGCCCGTGGGGACTCTATATACTCCAAATAATCGTGGGAAGCTTTCAAATGGCCCTGAGGCTCACTGAACTCAATTGGAGTCACCATAGACTCGTGAGAGCCTCAACGCTTCCTATACGCCCGTAAGCGCTCTATACAATCCAACAAATCGTAGGAGGCGTTCTATTGTCCACAACGCTCTCTAGACTCAATTAGGGTCGCCATAGACTCGTGAGTTCCTTTCAACCCTTCGTATACGCCCGTAGGAGGTCGATACACTCCAAAAATTATTGGAGGCTTTGTCGAGTCCATGATGCTCCCTAGACCCAATTGGAGTTGCCATAGACTCGTGGCTGCCTCACAGCGCTTCCTATACGGTCGTAGGAGCTCTACACAGTTCTAAATTTCCTGGGAGGCCCTCTAGAGTCCCCGATGCTCTCTGTACTCAATTGGAATTGCCTTTGACACAACGGAGCCTCACGACGCCTCTTATACGCCCGTAGGAGCTCTATACCACCCAAGAAATCATCGGAGGCTTTCCAGGGTCCACGACGCTCTCTAGACTCAATTTAAGATGCCATAGACTCATGGGAGCCTCACAACGCTTCTCATAGGCCCATAGGTGATGTATACAATCCAAAAAAATCCTAGGTGGCTTTCAAGACTCCACGACGCTATCTAGAGTCAATTAGAGTTTCCATCGACTTGAGGGAGCGCCACAATGCTCCCTATGGGCTCGTAGGCACTCTATGTACTCCGAATAATCGTACGAAGCTTTCTAATGTCCGTGACGCTCTCTAGACTCAATTAGAGTCACCACAGACCCATGGGACCCTCACAACGCTTCCTATACGCCCGTAGGCGCTCTATGCACTCCAACATATCGTAGGAGGCTTTCTATTGTCCACAACGCTCTCTAGACTCAATTAGGGTCGCCATAGACTCGTGGGTTCCTTTCAGCGCTTCCTATACTCCCGTAGGAAGTTAATACACTCCAAAAAATTATTAGAGGCTTTCAAGAGTCAACAACGCTCTCTAGGCTCAATCAGAGTCGCCATCGACCCGGGAGTGCCTCACAATGCTTCCTATACGCCTGTTGGAGCCCTATACACTCCAAAAATTCCTAGTAGGCTTTCCTGTGTCTACGACGGACCCTAGGCTCGATTAGAGCCACCATAGACTCATCGTGGAAGCTCCACATCGCTTCCCAGACGCCCGTAGGAGAGCTATACGCCCCAAAAACACCTAGGTGGCTTTCTAGAGGCCATGATGCTCCCTAGGACACAATTAGAGTCGCCATAGACTCGTGGGAGACTCACAATGGTTCCTGTACGCCCGTGGAGCTCTACACACTACAAAAAATGCTAGGTGGCTTTCGGCTGTCCGTGACGCATTCTAGACTCAATTAGCGTCGACAAAAGACACGCGGGAACCTCACAACGCTTCCTATACGCCCGTGGGAGCTCCCTACCCTCCAAACATCCTAAGAGGCTTTCTAGAGTCCGCAACGCTCTCTATACTCGATTGGAATCTCCTTTGACTTGTGGGGGCCTGACGACGCTTCCTGCACGCCCGTAGGAGCTCTATATGGTCCAAAAAAGTCATGGTTGGTTTTCTAGTGTCCACGACGCTCTCTAGACTGAATCTGAATGCCACAGATTCGTGGGAGCCTCACAACGCTTTTTATAGGGCTGTAGGAGATCCACACACTCCAAAAAATCTTACGTGGCCTTCAAGAGTCCACGACGCTCTCCAGAGTCAATTACAGTCGCCATCGACTCGAGGAAGCGTCACAACGCTTCCTACACGCCCGTAGGAACGCTACACACCAAATAATCGTACGAGGCTTTCTAGTGTTCCTGACGCTCTCTGCACTCAGTTAGAGTCACCATAGACTCGGGGGAAACTCACAGTGCATTCTACACACCGTTAGGCGCTCAATACACTCTAGAAAATCGTAGGAGGCCTTCTGGTGTCCGCAACGCTCTCCAGACTCAATTAGGGTAGCCATAGGCTCGTGGGATCTTTTCAACACTTCCTCTACGCTCGTAGGAGGTCTATACCCTCCAAAAAAAATTATTGGAGGCTTTCTAGAGTCCACGTTCCTCTCCGGACTCAATCAGAGTCAATATAGACTCGTGGGAACACAACGCTTCCCATACGCCTGTAGGAGCGCTATGGACTATAAAAACTCCTAGGAGGCTTTTTAGTGTCCCCGACGCTCTCTAGACTTAATTAGAATCGTCGTAGACTCGTGGTAACCTCACAATGCTCCCTATACGCCCGCACGCGCTCTATACACTCCAGAAAATCGTAGGAGGCTTTCTAGTGCCCGCAAAATTCTCTAGACCCAAGTAGGATCGCCATAAATTCGTGGGATCCATCCAACACTTCCTATACGCCCGTAGCAGGTCTATACACTCCAAAAAAAATTATTGGAGGCTTTCCAGAGTCCACGTTGCCCTCCAGACACAATTAGAGTCACTACAGACTCGTGGGAACCCCCCAACGCTTCCTATACGCTTGTAGGAGCGCTATAGACTCTAAAATCTCCTAGGAGCGCTATAGACTCGTGGGAACTTCACGACCCTTCCTATACGCCCGTGGGCGCTCTGTATACTCCAGAAAATCGTACGAGGCTTTCTAGCGTCCGCAACGGTTTCTAGACTCAATCAGTGTCGCCATAGATTTGTGGGATCCTTTCAGCACTTCCTATCCGCTCGTATGAGGTCTATACACTCCAAAAAAATTATTGGGGGCTTTCCAGAGTCCACGTTCCTCTCCAGACTCAATTAGAGTCACTATAGACACGTGGGAACCTCACAACGCTTCCTATACGCCCGTAGGAGCGATATAGACTCTAAAAACTCTTAGGACGCTTTCCGAATACCAGGACGCTCTCTAAACTCAATTAGAGTAGCCATAGACTCGTGGGAGACTCTCAACGTTTCCTATACGCCCGTAGGAGCTCTATACACGACAGAAAGTCCTAAGAGGCTTTGCAAAGTCCGTGACGCTTTCTGCACTCGATTAGGGTCGACATGGACTCGTGGAAACCACACCGCGCTTCCCAATTCTCCCGTAGGAGATCTATGCCCTCCACATATCCTTGGAGGCTTGTTGGTCCACGATGGTCTCTGTACTCAATTGGAATCGCCATTGACTTGTGGGAGCCTCACGATACCTCTAACACGCCCGAAGGAGCTCTATACAGTCCAAAAAATCGTGGGAGGCTTTCCAGAGTCCACGACGCTCTCTAGACTCAATTTGGGACGCCATAGACTCGTGGGAGCCTCACAACGCTTCTTATAGTCCCGCAGGAGATATACACCATCCAAAAGATCCTAGGTGGCTTTCAAGATTCCACGACACTCTCTAGAGTCGAGCAGAGTTTCCACCGACTTGAGGGAGCGCCACAACTCTTCCTATGGGCCCGTGGGGACTCTATATACTCCAAATAATCGTGGGAAGCTTTCAAATGGCCCTGAGGCTCACTGAACTCAATTGGAGTCACCATAGACTCGTGAGAGCCTCGCAACGCTTCCTATACGCCCGTAAGCGCTCTATACAATCCAACAAATCGTAGGAGGCGTTCTATTGTCCACAACGCTCTCTAGACTCAATTAGGGTCGCCATAGACTCGTGAGTTCCTTTCAACCCTTCGTATACGCCCGTAGGAGGTCGATACACTCCAAAAATTATTGGAGGCTTTGTAGAGTCCATGATGCTCCCTAGACCCAATTGGAGTTGCCATAGACTCGTGGCTGCCTCACAGCGCTTCCTATACGGTCGTAGGAGCTCTACACAGTTCTAAATTTCCTGGGAGGCCCTCTAGAGTCCCCGATGCTCTCTGTACTCAATTGGAATTGCCTTTGACACAACGGAGCCTCACGACGCCTCTTATACGCCCGTAGGAGCTCTATACCACCCAAGAAATCATCGGAGGCTTTCCAGGGTCCACGACGCTCTCTAGACTCAATTTAAGATGCCATAGACTCATGGGAGCCTCACAACGCTTCTCATAGGCCCATAGGTGATGTATACAATCCAAAAAAATCCTAGGTGGCTTTCAAGACTCCACGACGCTATCTAGAGTCAATTAGAGTTTCCATCGACTTGAGGGAGCGCCACAATGCTCCCTATGGGCTCGTAGGCACTCTATGTACTCCGAATAATCGTACGAAGCTTTCTAATGTCCGTGACGCTCTCTAGACTCAATTAGAGTCACCACAGACCCATGGGACCCTCACAACGCTTCCTATACGCCCGTAGGCGCTCTATGCACTCCAACATATCGTAGGAGGCTTTCTATTGTCCACAACGCTCTCTAGACTCAATTAGGGTCGCCATAGACTCGTGGGTTCCTTTCAGCGCTTCCTATACTCCCGTAGGAAGTTAATACACTCCAAAAAATTATTAGAGGCTTTCAAGAGTCAACAACGCTCTCTAGGCTCAATCAGAGTCGCCATCGACCGGGAGTGCCTCACAATGCTTCCTATACGCCTGTTGGAGCCCTATACACTCCAAAAATTCCTAGTAGGCTTTCCTGTGTCTACGACGGACCCTAGGCTCGATTAGAGCCACCATAGACTCATCGTGGAAGCTCCACATCGCTTCCCAGACGCCCGTAGGAGAGCTATACGCCCCAAAAACACCTAGGTGGCTTTCTAGAGGCCATGATGCTCCCTAGGACACAATTAGAGTCGCCATAGACTCGTGGGAGACTCACAATGGTCCTGTACGCCCGTGGAGCTCTACACACTACAAAAAATGCTAGGTGGCTTTCGCTGTCCGTGACGCATTCTAGACTCAATTAGCGTCGAAAAGACACGCGGGAACCTCACAACGCTTCCTATACGCCCGTGGGAGCTCCCTACCCTCCAAACATCCTAAGAGGCTTTCTAGAGTCCGCAACGCTCTCTATACTCGATTGGAATCTCCTTTGACTTGTGGGGGCCTGACGACGCTTCCTGCACGCCCGTAGGAGCTCTATATGGTCCAAAAAAGTCATGGTTGGTTTTCTAGTGTCCACGACGCTCTCTAGACTGAATCTGAATGCCACAGATTCGTGGGAGCCTCACAACGCTTTTTATAGGGCTGTAGGAGATCCACACACTCCAAAAAATCTTAGTGGCCTTCAAGAGTCCACGACGCTCTCCAGAGTCAATTACAGTCGCCATCGACTCGAGGAAGCGTCACAACGCTTCCTACACGCCCGTAGGAACGCTACACACCAAATAATCGTACGAGGCTTTCTAGTGTTCCTGACGCTCTGCACTCAGTTAGAGTCACCATAGACTCGGGGGAAACTCACAGTGCATTCTACACACCGTTAGGCGCTCAATACACTCTAGAAAATCGTAGGAGGCCTTCTGGTGTCCGCAACGCTCTCCAGACTCAATTAGGGTAGCCATAGGCTCGTGGGATCTTTTCAACACTTCCTCTACGCTCGTAGGAGGTCTATACCCTCCAAAAAAAATTATTGGAGGCTTTCTAGAGTCCACGTTCCTCTCCGGACTCAATCAGAGTCAATATAGACTCGTGGGAACCTCACAACGCTTCCCATACGCCTGTAGGAGCGCTATGGACTATAAAAACTCCTAGGAGGCTTTTTAGTGTCCCCGACGCTCTCTAGACTTAATTAGAATCGTCGTAGACTCGTGGTAACCTCACAATGCTCCCTATACGCCCGCACGCGCTCTATACACTCCAGAAAATCGTAGGAGGCTTTCTAGTGCCCGCAAAATTCTCTAGACCCAAGTAGGATCGCCATAAATTCGTGGGATCCATCCAACACTTCCTATACGCCCGTAGCAGGTCTATACACTCCAAAAAAAATTATTGGAGGCTTTCCAGAGTCCACGTTGCCCTCCAGACACAATTAGAGTCACTACAGACTCGTGGGAACCCCCCAACGCTTCCTATACGCTTGTAGGAGCGCTATAGACTCTAAAATCTCCTAGGAGCGCTATAGACTCGTGGGAACTTCACGACCCTTCCTATACGCCCGTGGGCGCTCTGTATACTCCAGAAAATCGTACGAGGCTTTCTAGCGTCCGCAACGGTTTCTAGACTCAATCAGTGTCGCCATAGATTTGTGGGATCCTTTCAGCACTTCCTATCCGCTCGTATGAGGTCTATACACTCCAAAAAATTATTGGGGGCTTTCCAGAGTCCACGTTCCTCTCCAGACTCAATTAGAGTCACTATAGTATGGAGCCCCTACGGGTGTCTAGAAGCGTGGTGTGGCTCCCACGAGTCTATGCGAACCTATTGAATCAAAGAATTTTGGTGGACTAAGAAAGGATCGTAGCATTTTTCGGACTATATAGTGCTCCTATCGGTGTCGCGGAGGATTTGTGGGGCTCCCACGAGTCTATGGGAACTCTGATTGAGTCAGAAGAGCAGTCGGCGATTTAGAAAGCATGTAGGATTTTTTGGACAGCATAGAGCCCCTACGGTACTCTAGGAACCGTTGCCGGGTGTCTTCGAAGCTTTGTGAGGTTCGCACGAGAGTATGGTGACTCTAATAGAGTCTAGAAAGTGTCGAGGACCCTTAAAAAGGCTCCTAGGATTCTTTTGGACGTGTATAGAGATCCTATGGGTGTGTAGGAAGCGCTGTGCGGCTCCCACAACCATTGGATGACCCTCATTGGCTCTAGAGGCTCCCACGAGTCTATGGCGTGTCTAATTGAGTCCAGATAGCATCGTGGAAGTCTAGATAGCCGCGTAGGATTCTTTTAGCGTGTATATAACCCCAACTGGTGTCTAGGAAAGTTGTTAAACTCCCAGGAGACCATGGCAACTCTTATTTTGTCCAAAGCGTGTCAGGACTACAGAATGCCCCGTAGGATATTTTGGAGCGAATAATGATCCTACGGGTGTCTAGGAGGCGTTGTGGGGTTCCCACGAGTTAATGACGACTCTACCTTGGTCTAGGGAGCATTGTGGAGTCCAAAAAGGCCTCCTAGGATTTTTGGAGTGCATGGAGTTCGTAACGGTGAATAAGAGGCGCTGTGAACGCTTCCACGAGTGTTTTGCGAGTCTAATTGAGTTTAGAGGGCGTCATGGAGTCCATGTAGCCATATAGGGCTTTTAAGAGCGTATAAAACTCCAACGGGTGTCTAGGATGCTGCCATGAGTCTATGTCGACTCCTTTTTAGTCTACAGAGCATAGCGCACTCTAGGATGCCTTGTGAGATATTTGGGAGCGTATTGAGCTGCTATGGGTGTGCCTGTGAAGAGTTGTTAAGCTCCCATAAGTCTATAGCAGCTCTGAGTTAGTCTAGAGAGCGTCCTGGGCTCTACAAAGCCTTATTGAATCTTTGGAGCGCAAAGAGCTCCTCTAGATGTCTGGGATGCGATTGTGAGCTTCTTACGAGTCTATGGTGACTCCAATTATGTCCAGAGAACGTCGTGGACTTTAGAAAGCATCGAAGGACTTCGGAAATGTATATGGCTCCATCAGGTGTCTATGAAAGCGATGTTAGGCATCTTAGAAGCTATGCGAGGGCCCCACGAGAGTTTTGCAACCCTAAGGGAGTCATAAGAGCGTCGAGCACCGCAGATAGCCTCTTAGGAGTTTCTGGAGCGTATGGAGCCCCTACGAGTGTCTAGGAAGCGTGGTGTGGCTCCCACGAATCTATGGCGAACCTAATTGAATCAAAGAATTTGGTGGACTATAGAAAGGATCGTAGCATTTTTCGGACTATATAGAGCTCCTATAGGTGTCGCGGAAGGTTTGTGGGGCTCCCACGAGTCTATGGGGACTCTGATTGAGTCAGAAGAGCGTCGGCGATTTTAGAAAGCATTGTAGGATTTTTGGACAGCATAGAGCCCCTACGGTATTCTAGGAACCGTTGCGGGTGTCTTCGAAGCTTTGTGAGGTTCGCACGAGAGTATGGTGACTCTAATAGAGTCTAGAAAGTGTCGAGGACCCTAAAAGGCTCCTAGGATTCTTTTGGACTGTATAGACATCCTATGGGTGTGTAGGAAGCGCTGTGCGGCTCCCACAACCATTGGATGACCCTCATTGGCTCTAGAGGCTCCCACGAGTCTATGGCGTGTCTAATTGAGTCCAGATAGCATCGTGGAAGTCTAGATAGCCGCGTAGGATTCTTTTAGCGTGTATATAACCCCAACTGGTGTCTAGGAAAAGTTGTTAAACTCCCAGGAGACCATGGCAACTCTTATTTTGTCCAAAGCGTGTCAAGGACTACAGAATGCCCCGTAGGATATTTTGGAGCGAATAATGATCCTACGGGTGTCTAGGAGGCGTTGTGGGGTTCCCACGAGTTAATGACGACTCTACCTTGGTCTAGGGAGCATTGTGGAGTCCAAAAAGCCTCCTTAGGATTTTTGGAGTGCATGGAGTTCGTAACGGTGAATAAGAGGCGCTGTGACGCTTCCACGAGTGTTTTGCGAGTCTAATTGAGTTTAGAGGGCGTCATGGAGTCCATGTAGCCATATAGGGCTTTTAAGAGCGTATAAAACTCCAACGGGTGTCTGGGATGCTGCCATGAGTCTATGTCAACTCCTTTTTAGTCTACAGAGCATACCGCACTCTAAGGATGCCTTGTGAGATATTTCGGAACGTATTGAGCTCCTATGGGTGTGCCTGTGAAAAGTTGTTAAGCTCCCATGAGTCTATAGCAGCTCTGATTTAGTCTAGAGAGCGTACGGGCTCTACAAAGCCTTATTGAATCTTTAGAGCGCAAAGAGTACCGCTAGATGTTTGGGATGCGTTGTGAGCTTCTTACGAGTCTATGGTGACTCCAATTATGTCTAGAGAACGTTAGTGGACTTTAGAAAGCAGTCGAAGGACTTCGGAAATGTATATGGCTCCAACGGTGTCTATGAAGCGTTGTTAGGCATCTTAGAAGCTATGCGAGGGCCCCACGAGAGTTTTGCAACCCTAAGGGAGTCATAAGAGCGTCGAGCACCGCAGATAGCCTCTTAGGAGTTTCTGGAGCGTATGGAGCCCCTACGAGTGTCTAGGAAGCGTGGTGTGGCTCCCACGAATCTATGGCGAACCTAATTGAATCAAAGAATTTGGTGGACTATAGAAAGGATCGTAGCATTTTTCGGACTATATAGAGCTCCTATCGGTGTCGCGGAGGATTTGTGGGGCTCCCACGAGTCTATGGGAACTCTGATTGAGTCAGAAGAGCGTCGGCGATTTTAGAAAGCATTGTAGGATTTTTGGACAGCATAGAGCCCCTACGGTATTCTAGGAACCGTTGCCGGGTGTCTTCGAAGCTTTGTGAGGTTACGCACGAGAGTATGGTGACTCTAATAGAGTCTAGAAAGTGTCGAGGACCCTAAAAGGCTCCTAGGATTCTTTTGGACTGTATAGACATCCTATGGGTGTGTAGGAAGCGCTGTGCGGCTCCCACAACCATTGGATGACCCTCATTGGCTCTAGAGGCTCCCACGAGTCTATGGCGTGTCTAATTGAGTCCAGATAGCATCGTGGAAGTCTAGATAGCCGCGTAGGATTCTTTTAGCGTGTATATAACCCCAACTGGTGTCTAGGAAAAGTTGTTAAACTCCCAGGAGACCATGGCAACTCTTATTTTGTCCAAAGCGTGTCAGGGACTACAGAATGCCCCGTAGGATATTTTGGAGCGAATAATGATCCTACGGGTGTCTAGGAGGCGTTGTGGGGTGCCCACGAGTTAATGACGACTCTACCTTGGTCTAGGGAGCATTGTGGAGTCCAAAAAGCCTCCTAGGATTTTTTGGAGTGCATGGAGTTCGTAACGGTGAATAAGAGGCGCTGTGACGCTTCCACGAGTGTTTTGCGAGTCTAATTGAGTTTAGAGGGCGTCATGGAGTCCATGTAGCCATATAGGGCTTTTAAGAGCGTATAAAACTCCAACGGGTGTCTGGGATGCTGCCATGAGTCTATGTCAACTCCTTTTTAGTCTACAGAGCATACCGCACTCTAAGATGCCTTGTGAGATATTTCGGAACGTATTGAGCTCCTATGGGTGTGCCTGTGAAAAGTTGTTAAGCTCCCATGAGTCTATAGCAGCTCTGATTTAGTCTAGAGAGCGTTACGGGCTCTACAAAGCCTTATTGAATCTTTAGAGCGCAAAGAGTACCGCTAGATGTTTGGGATGCGTTGTGAGCTTCTTACGAGTCTATGGTGACTCCAATTATGTCTAGAGAACGTTATGGACTTTAGAAAGCGTCGAAGGACTTCGAAATGTATATGGCTCCAACGGGTGTCTATGAAGCGTTGTTAGGCATCCTAGAAGCTTTGCGGGGGCCCCACGAGAGTTTTGCGACCCTAAGGGAGTCATAAGAGCGTCGAGCACCGCAGAAAGCCTCATAGGAGTTTCTGGAGCGTATGGAGCCCCTACGGGTGTCTCGGAAGCGTGGTGTGGCTCCCACGAGTCTATGGCGAACCTAATTGAATCAAAGAATTTGGTGGACTATAGAAAGGATCGTAGCATTTTTCGGACTATATAGAGCTCCTATCGGTGTCGCGGAGGATTTGTGGGGCTCCCACGAGTCTATGGGAACTCTGATTGAGTCAGAAGAGCGTCGGCGATTTTAGAAAGCATTGTAGGATTTTTGGACAGCATAGAGCCCCTACGGTACTCTAGGAACCGTTGCCGGGTGTCTTCGAAGCTTTGTGAGGTTCGCACGAGAGTATGGTGACTCTAATAGAGTCTAGAAAGTGTCGAGGACCCTTAAAAGGCTCCTAGGATTCTTTTGGAGCTGTATAGACATCCTATGGGTGTGTAGGAAGCGCTGTGCGGCTCCCACAACCATTGGATGACCCTCATTGGCTCTAGAGGCTCCCACGAGTCTATGGCGTGTCTAATTGAGTCCAGATAGCATCGTGGAAGTCTAGATAGCCGCGTAGGATTCTTTTAGCGTGTATATAACCCCAACTGGTGTCTAGGAAAAGTTGTTAAACTCCCAGGAGACCATGGCAACTCTTATTTTGTCCAAAGCGTGTCAGGGACTACAGAATGCCCCGAAGGATATTTTGGAGCGAATAATGATCCTACGGGTGTCTAGGAGGCGTTGTGGGGTGCCCACGAGTTAATGACGACTCTACCTTGGTCTAGGGAGCATTGTGGAGTCCAAAAAGCCTCCTAGGATTTTTTGGAGTGCATGGAGTTCGTAACGGTGAATAAGAGGCGCTGTGACGCTTCCACGAGTGTTTTGCGAGTCTAATTGAGTTTAGAGGGCGTCATGGAGTCCATGTAGCCATATAGGGCTTTTAAGAGCGTATAAAACTCCAACGGGTGTCTGGGATGCTGCCATGAGTCTATGTCAACTCCTTTTAGTCTACAGAGCATACCGCACTCTAAGATGCCTTGTGAGATATTTCGGAACGTATTGAGCTCCTATGGGTGTGCCTGTGAAGAGTTGTTAAGCTCCCATGAGTCTATAGCAGCTCTGAGTTAGTCTAGAGAGCGTCCTGGGCTCTACAAAGCCTTATTGAATCTTTGGAGCGCAAAGAGCTCCTCTAGATGTCTGGGATGCGATTGTGAGCTTCTTACGAGTCTATGGTGACTCCAATTATGTCCAGAGAACGTCGTGGACTTTAGAAAGCATCGAAGGACTTCGGAAATGTATATGGCTCCATCAGGTGTCTATGAAGCGATGTTAGGCATCTTAGAAGCTATGCGAGGGCCCCACGAGAGTTTTGCAACCCTAAGGGAGTCATAAGAGCGTCGAGCACCGCAGATAGCCTCTTAGGAGTTTCTGGAGCGTATGGAGCCCCTACGAGTGTCTAGGAAGCGTGGTGTGGCTCCCACGAATCTATGGCGAACCTAATTGAATCAAAGAATTTGGTGGACTATAGAAAGGATCGTAGCATTTTTCGGACTATATAGAGCTCCTATAGGTGTCGCGGAAGGATTTGTGGGGCTCCCACGAGTCTATGGGACTCTGATTGAGTCAGAAGAGCGTCGGCGATTTTAGAAAGCATTGTAGGATTTTTGGACAGCATAGAGCCCCTACGGTATTCTAGGAACCGTTGCCGGGTGTCTTCGAAGCTTTGTGAGGTTCGCACGAGAGTATGGTGACTCTAATAGAGTCTAGAAAGTGTCGAGGACCCTAAAAAGGCTCCTAGGATTCTTTTGGACTATATAGACATCCTATGGGTGTGTAGGAAGCGCTGTGCGGCTCCCACAACCATTGGATGACCCTCATTGGCTCTAGAGGCTCCCACGAGTCTATGGAGTGTCTAATTGAGTCCAGATAGCATCGTGGAAGTCTAGATAGCCGCGTAGGATTCTTTTAGCGTGTATATAACCCCAACTGGTGTCTAGGAAAAGTTGTTAAACTCCCAGGAGACCATGGCAACTCTTATTTTGTCCAAAGCGTGTCAGGGACTACAGAATGCCCCGAAGGATATTTTGGAGCGAATAATGATCCTACGGGTGTCTAGGAGGCGTTGTGGGGTGCCCACGAGTTAATGACGACTCTACCTTGGTCTAGGGAGCATTGTGGAGTCCAAAAAGCCTCCTAGGATTTTTTGGAGTGCATGGAGTTCGTAACGGTGAATAAGAGGCGCTGTGACGCTTCCACGAGTGTTTTGCGAGTCTAATTGAGTTTAGAGGGCGTCATGGAGTCCATGTAGCCATATAGGGCTTTTAAGAGCGTATAAAACTCCAACGGGTGTCTGGGATGCTGCCATGAGTCTATGTCAACTCCTTTTTAGTCTACAGAGCATACCGCACTGTAAGATGCCTTGTGAGATATTTCGGAACGTATTGAGCTCCTATGGGTGTGCCTGTGAAGAGTTGTTAAGCTCCCATGAGTCTATAGCAGCTCTGAGTTAGTCTAGAGAGCGTACTGGGCTCTACAAAGCCTTATTGAATCTTTAGAGCGCAAAGAGCTACCGCTAGATGTTTGGGATGCGTTGTGAGCTTCTTACGAGTCTATGGTGACTCCAATTATGTCTAGAGAACGTCGTGGACTTTAGAAAGCATCGAAGGACTTCGGAAATGTATATGGCTCCATCAGGTGTCTATGAAGCGATGTTAGGCATCTTAGAAGCTATGCGAGGGCCCCACGAGAGTTTTGCAACCCTAAGGGAGTCATAAGAGCGTCGAGCACCGCAGATAAGCCTCTTAGGAGTTTCTGGAGCGTATGGAGCCCCTACTAGTGTCTAGGAAGCGTGGTGTGGCTCCCACGAGTCTATGGCGAACCTAATTGAATCAAAGAATTTGGTGGACTATAGAAAGGATCGTAGCATTTTTCGGACTATATAGAGCTTCTATCGGTGTCGCGGAGGATTTGTGGGGCTCCCACGAGTCTATGGGAACTCTGATTGAGTCAGAAGAGCGTCGGCGATTTTAGAAAGCATTGTAGGATTTTTGGACAGCATAGAGCCCCTATGGTATTCTAGGAACCGTTGTCGGGTGTCTTCGAAGCTTTGTGAGGTTCGCACGAGAGTATGGTGACTCTAATAGAGTCTAGAAAGTGTCGAGGACCCTTAAAAGGCTCCTAGGATTCTTTTGGACTGTATAGACATCCTATGGGTGTGTAGGAAGCGCTGTGCGGCTCCCACAACCATTGGATGACCCTCATTGGCTCTAGAGGCTCCCACGAGTCTATGGCGTGTCTAATTGAGTCCAGATAGCATCGTGGAAGTCTAGATAGCCGCGTAGGATTCTTTTAGCGTGTATATAACCCCAACTGGTGTCTAGGAAAAGTTGTTAAACTCCCAGGAGACCATGGCAACTCTTATTTTGTCCAAAGCGTGTCAGGGACTACAGAATGCCCCGTAGGATATTTTGGAGCGAATAATGATCCTACGGGTGTCTAGGAGGCGTTGTGGGGTGCCCACGAGTTAATGACGACTCTACCTTGGTCTAGGGAGCATTGTGGAGTCCAAAAAGCCTCCTAGGATTTTTTGGAGTGCATGGAGTTCGTAACGGTGAATAAGAGGCGCTGTGACGCTTCCACGAGTGTTTTGCGAGTCTAATTGAGTTTAGAGGGCGTCATGGAGTCCATGTAGCCATATAGGGCTTTTAAGAGCGTATAAAACTCCAACGGGTGTCTAGGATGCTGCCATGAGTCTATGTCGACTCCTTTTAGTCTACAGAGCATAGCGCACTCTAGGATGCCTTGTGAGATATTTGGGAGCGTATTGAGCTCCTATGGGTGTGCCTGTGAAGAGTTGTTAAGCTCCCATAAGTCTATAGCAGCTCTGAGTTAGTCTAGAGAGCGTCATGGGCTCTACAAAGCCTTATTGAATCTTTGGAGCGCAAAGAGCTCCTCTAGATGTCTGGGATGCGTTGTGAGCTTCTTACGAGTCTATGGTGACTCCAATTATGTCCAGAGAACGTCGTGGACTTTAGAAAGCATCGAAGGACTTCGGAAATGTATATGGCTCCATCAGGTGTCTACGAAGCGATGTTAGGCATCTTAGAAGCTATGCGAGGGCCCCACGAGAGTTTTGCAACCCTAAGGGAGTCATAAGAGCGTCGAGCACCGCAGATAGCCTCTTAGGAGTTTCTGGAGCGTATGGAGCCCCTACGAGTGTCTAGGAAGCGTGGTGTGGCTCCCACGAATCTATGGCGAACCTAATTGAATCAAAGAATTTGGTGGACTATAGAAAGGATCGTAGCATTTTTCGGACTATATAGAGCTCCTATAGGTGTCGCGGAAGGTTTGTGGGGCTCCCACGAGTCTATGGGGACTCTGATTGAGTCAGAAGAGCGTCGACGACTTTAGAAAGCATTGTAGGATTTTTGGACTGCATAGAGCCCCTACGGTATTCTAGGAAGCCGTTGCGGGTGTCTTCGAAGCTTTGTGAGGTTCGCACGAGAGTATGGTGACTCTAATAGAGTCTAGAAAGTGTCGAGGACCCTAAAAAGGCTCCTAGGATTCTTTTGGACTATATAGACATCCTATGGGTGTGTAGGAAGCGCTGTGCGGCTCCCACGACCATTGGATGACCCTCATTGGCTCTAGAGGCTCCCACGAGTCTATGGAGTGTCTAATTGAGTCCAGATAGCATCGTGGAAGTCTAGATAGCCACGTAGGATTCTTTTATCGTGTATATAACCCCAACTGGTGTCTAGGAAAAGTTGTTAAACTCCCAGGAGACCATGGCAACTCTTATTTGTCCAAAGCGTGTCAGGACTACAGAATGCCCCGTAGGATATTTTGGAGCGAATAATGATCCTACGGGTGTCTAGGAGGCGTTGTGGGGTTCCCACGAGTTAATGACGACTCTACCTTGGTCTAGGGAGCATTGTGGAGTCCAAAAGGCCTCCTAGGATTTTTTGGAGTGCATGGAGTTCGTAACGGTGAATAAGAGGCGCTGTGACGCTTCCACGAGTGTTTTGCGAGTCTAATTGACTTTAGAGGGCGTCATGGAGTCCATGTAGCCATATTGGGCTTTTAAGAGCGTATAAAACTCCAACGAGTGTCTGGGATGCTGCCATGAGTCTATGTCAACTCCTTTTTAGTCTACAGAGCATACCGCACTCTAAGATGCCTTGTGAGATATTTCGGAACGTATTGAGCTCCTATGGGTGTGCCTGTGAAAAGTTGTTAAGCTCCTATGAGTCTATAGCAGCTCTGATTTAGTCTAGAGAGCGTTACAGGCTCTACAAAGCCTTATTGAATCTTTAGAGCGCAAAGAGTACCGCTAGATGTTTGGGATGCGTTGTGAGCTTCTTACGAGTCTATGGTGACTCCAATTATGTCTAGAGAACGTTATGGACTTTAGAAAGCGTCGAAGGACTTCGGAAATGTATATGGCTCCAACGGGTGTCTATGAAGCGTTGTTAGGCGTCTTAGAAGCTTTGCGGGGGCCCCACGAGAGTTTTGCGACCCTAAGGGAGTCATAAGAGCGTCGAGCACCGCAGAAAGCCTCTTAGGAGTTTCTGGAGCGTATGGAGCCCCTACGGGTGTCTAGGAAGCGTGGTGTGGCTCCCACGAGTCTATGGCAAACCTAGTTGAATCAAAGAATTTGGTGGACTATAGAAAGGATCGTAGCATTTTTCGGACTATATAGAGCTCCTATCGGTGTCGCGGAGGATTTGTGGGGCTCCCACGAGTCTATGGGAACTCTGATTGAGTCAGAAGAGCGTCGGCGATTTTAGAAAGCATTGTAGGATTTTTGGACAGCATAGAGCCCCTACGGTATTCTAGGAACCGTTGCGGGTGTCTTCGAAGCTTTGTGAGGTTCGCACGAGAGTATGGTGACTCTAATAGAGTCTAGAAAGTGTCGAGGACCCTAAAAGGCTCCTAGGATTCTTTTGGACTGTATAGACATCCTATGGGTGTGTAGGAAGCGCTGTGCGGCTCCCACAACCATTGGATGACCCTCATTGGCTCTAGAGGCTCCCACGAGTCTATGGAGTGTCTAATTGAGTCCAGATAGCATCGTGGAAGTCTAGATAGCCGCGTAGGATTCTTTTAGCGTGTATATAACCCCAACTGGTGTCTAGGAAAAGTTGTTAAACTCCCAGGAGACCATGGCAACTCTTATTTTGTCCAAAGCGTGTCAGGGACTACAGAATGCCCCGTAGGATATTTTGGAGCGAATAATGATCCTACGGGTGTCTAGGAGGCGTTGTGGGGTTCCCACGAGTTAATGACGACTCTACCTTGGTCTAGGGAGCATTGTGGAGTCCAAAAAGCCTCCTAGGATTTTTTGGAGTGCATGGAGTTCGTAACGGTGAATAAGAGGCGCTGTGACGCTTCCACGAGTGTTTTGCGAGTCTAATTGAGTTTAGAGGGCGTCATGGAGTCCATGTAGCCATATAGGGCTTTTAAGAGCGTATAAAACTCCAACGGGTGTCTAGGATGCTGCCATGAGTCTATGTCGACTCCTTTTTAGTCTACAGAGCATAGCGCACTCTAGGATGCCTTGTGAGATATTTGGGAGCGTATTGAGCTCCTATGGGTGTGCCTGTGAAGAGTTGTTAAGCTCCCATAAGTCTATAGCAGCTCTGAGTTAGTCTAGAGAGCGTCCTGGGCTCTACAAAGCCTTATTGAATCTTTGGAGCGCAAAGAGCTCCTCTAGATGTCTGGGATGCGTTGTGAGCTTCTTACGAGTCTATGGTGACTCCAATTATGTCCTAGAGAACGTAGTGGACTTTAGAAAGCAGTCGAAGGACTTCGGAAATGTATATGGCTCCAACGGGTGTCTATGAAGCGATGTTAGGCATCTAGAAGCTTGCGGGGGCCCCACGAGAGTTTTGCGACCCTAAGGGAGTCATAAGAGCGTCGAGCACCGCAGAAAGCCTCTTAGGAGTTTCTGGAGCGTATGGAGCCCCTACGAGTGTCTAGGAAGCGTGGTGTGGCTCCCACGAGTCTATGGCGAACCTAATTGAATCAAAGAATTTGGTGGACTATAGAAAGGATCGTAGCATTTTTCGGACTATATAGAGCTCCTATCGGTGTCGCGGAGGATTTGTGGGGCTCCCACGAGTCTATGGGACTCTGATTGAGTCAGAAGAGCGTCGGCGATTTTAGAAAGCATTGTAGGATTTTTGGACAGCATAGAGCCCCTACGGTACTCTAGGAACCGTTGTCGGGTGTCTTCGAAGCTTTGTGAGGTTCGCACGAGAGTATGGTGACTCTAATAGAGTCTAGAAAGTGTCGAGGACCCTAAAAGGCTCCTAGGATTCTTTTGGACTGTATAGACATCCTATGGGTGTGTAGGAAGCGCTGTGCGGCTCCCACAACCATTGGATGACCCTCATTGGCTCTAGAGGCTCCCACGAGTCTATGGCGTGTCTAATTGAGTCTAGATAGCATCGTGGAAGTCTAGATAGCCGCGTAGGATTCTTTTAGCGTGTATATAACCCCAACTGGTGTCTAGGAAAAGTTGTTAAACTCCCAGGAGACCATGGCAACTCTTATTTTGTCCAAAGCGTGTCAGGGACTACAGAATGCCCCGTAGGATATTTTGGAGCGAATAATGATCCTACGGGTGTCTAGGAGGCGTTGTGGGGTGCCCACGAGTTAATGACGACTCTACCTTGGTCTAGGGAGCATTGTGGAGTCCAAAAAGCCTCCTAGGATTTTTTGGAGTGCATGGAGTTCGTAACGGTGAATAAGAGGCGCTGTGACGCTTCCACGAGTGTTTTGCGAGTCTAATTGAGTTTAGAGGGCGTCATGGAGTCCATGTAGCCATATAGGGCTTTTAAGAGCGTATAAAACTCCAACGGGTGTCTGGGATGCTGCCATGAGTCTATGTCAACTCCTTTTTAGTCTACAGAGCATACCGCACTCTAAGATGCCTTGTGAGATATTTCGGAACGTATTGAGCTCCTATGGGTGTGCCTGTGAAAAGTTGTTAAGCTCCCATGAGTCTATAGCAGCTCTGATTTAGTCTAGAGAGCGTACGGGCTCTACAAAGCCTTATTGAATCTTTAGAGCGCAAAGAGCTACCGCTAGATGTTGGGATGCGTTGTGAGCTTCTTACGAGTCTATGGTGACTCCAATTATGTCCAGAGAACGTCGTGGACTTTAGAAAGCATCGAAGGACTTCGGAAATGTATATGGCTCCATCAGGGTGTCTAGAAGCGATGTTAGGCATCTTAGAAGCTATGCGAGGGCCCCACGAGAGTTTTGCAACCCTAAGGGAGTCATAAGAGCGTCGAGCACCGCAGATAGCCTCTTAGGAGTTTCTGGAGCGTATGGAGCCCCTACGAGTGTCTAGGAAGCGTGGTGTGGCTCCCACGAATCTATGGCGAACCTAATTGAATCAAAGAATTTGGTGGACTATAGAAAGGATCGTAGCATTTTTCGGACTATATAGAGCTCCTATAGGTGTCGCGGAAGGTTTGTGGGGCTCCCACGAGTCTATGGGGACTCTGATTGAGTCAGAAGAGCAGTCGGCGATTTAGAAAGCATTGTAGGATTTTTGGACATGCATAGAGCCCCTACGGTATTCTAGGAACCGTTGCTGGGTGTCTTCAAAGCTTTGTGAGGTTCGCACGGGAGTATGGTGACTCTAATAGACTCTAGAAAGTGTCGAGGACCCTAGAAAGGCTCCTAGGATTCTTTTGGACTCTATAGACATCCTATGGGTGTCTAGGAAGCGCTGTGCGGCTCCCACGACCATTGGATGACCCTCATTGGCTCTAGAGGCTCCCACGAGTCTATGGAGTGTCTAATTGAGTCCAGATAGCATCGTGGAAGTCTAGATAGCCACGTAGGATTCTTTTATCGTGTATATAACCCCAACTGGTGTCTAGGAAAAGTTGTTAAACTCCCAGGAGACCATGGCAACTCTTATTTTGTCCAAAGCGTGTCAAGGACTACAGAATGCCCCGTAGGATATTTTGGAGCGAATAATGATCCTACGGGTGTCTAGGAGGCGTTGTGGGGTTCCCACGAGTTAATGACGACTCTACCTTGGTCTAGGGAGCATTGTGGAGTCCAAAAAGCCTCCTAGGATTTTTTGGAGTGCATGGAGTTCGTAACGGTGAATAAGAGGCGCTGTGACGCTTCCACGAGTGTTTTGCGAGTCTAATTGAGTTTAGAGGGCGTCATGGAGTCCATGTAGCCATATAGGGCTTTTAAGAGCGTATAAAACTCCAACGGGTGTCTAGGATGCTGCCATGAGTCTATGTCGACTCCTTTTTAGTCTACAGAGCATAGCGCACTCTAGGATGCCTTGTGAGATATTTCGGAACGTATTGAGCTCCTATGGGTGTGCGTATGAAATGTTGTTAAGCTCCCATGAGTCTATAGCAGCTCTGATTTAGTCTAGAGAGCATTACGGGCTCTACAAAGCCTTATTGAATCTTTAGAGCGCAAAGAGTACCGCTAGATGTCTGGGATGCGTTGTGAGGTTCTTACGAGTCTATGGTGACTCCAATTATGTCTAGAGAACGTTATGGACTTTAGAAAGCATCGAAGGACTTCGAAAATGTATATGGCTCCAACGGGTGTCTATGAAGTGTTGTTAGGTGTCCTAGAAGCTTTGCGGGGGCCCCGCGAGAGTTTTGCGACCCTAAGGGAGTCATAAGAGCGTCGAGCACCGCAGAAAGCCCCTTAAGAGTTTCTAGAGCGTATGGAGCCCCTACGGGTGTCTAGGAAGCGTGGTGTGGCTCCCACGAGTCTATGGCAAACCTAGTTGAATCAAGGAATTTGGTGGACTATAGAAAGGATCGTAGCATTTTTCGGACTATATAGAGCTCCTATCGGTGTCGCGGAGGATTTGTGGGGCTCCCACGAGTCTTTGGGAACTCTGATTGAGTTAGAAGAGCGTCGGCGATTTTAGAAAGCATTGTAGGATTTTTGGACAGCATAGAGCCCCTACGGTACTCTAGGAACCGTTGTCGGGTGTCTTCGAAGCTTTGTGAGGTTCGCACGAGAGTATGGTGACTCTAATAGAGTCTAGAAAGTGTCGAGGACCCTAAAAAGGCTCCTAGGATTCTTTTGGACTGTATAGACATCCTATGGGTGTGTAGGAAGCGCTGTGCGGCTCCCACAACCATTGGATGACCCTCATTGGCTCTAGAGGCTCCCACGAGTCTATGGGTGTCCTAATTGAGTCCAGATAGCATCGTGGAAGTCTAGATAGCCGCGTAGGATTCTTTTAGCGTGTATATAACCCCAACTGGTGTCTAGGAAAGCGTTGTTAAACTCCCAGGAGACCATGGCAACTCTTATTTCGTCCAAAGCGTGTCAGGGACTACAGAATGCCCCGTAGGATATTTTGGAGCGAATAATGATCCTACGGGTGTCTAGGAGGTGTTGTGAGGCTCCCACGAGTTAATGGCGACTCTACCTTGGTCTAGGGAGCATTGTGGAGTCCAAAAAGCCTCCTTTGATTTTTTGGAGTGCGTGGAGTTCGTAACGGTGAATAAGAGGTGCTGTGACGCTTCCACGAGTGTTTTGTGAGTCTAGTTGAGTTTAGAGGGCATCATGGAGTCCATGTAGCCATATAGGGCTTTTAAGAGTGTATAAAACTCCAACGAGTGTCTGGGATGCTGCCATGAGTCTATGTCAACTCCTCTTTAGTCTACAGAGCATACCGCACTCTAAGATGCCTTGTGAGATATTTCGGAACGTATTGAGCTCCTATGGGTGTCCCTCTGAAATGTTGTTAAGCTCCCATGAGTCTATAGCAGCTCTGATTTAGTCTAGAGAGCGTTACGGGCTCTACAAAGCCTTATTGAATCTTTAGAGCGCAAAGAGTACCGCTAGATGTTTGGGATGCGTTGTGAGCTTCTTACGAGTCTATGGTGACTCCAATTATGTCTAGAGAACGTTATGGACTTTAGAAAGCGTCGAAGGACTTCGGAAATGTATATGGCTCCAACGGGTGTCTATGAAGCGTTGTTAGGCAGTCTTAGAAGCTTTGCGGGGGCCCCACGAGAGTTTTGCGACCCTAAGGGAGTCATAAGAGCGTCGAGCACCGCAGAAAGCCTCTTAGGAGTTTCTGGAGCGTATGGAGCCCCTACGGGTGTCTAGGAAGCGTGGTGTGGCTCCCACGAGTCTATGGCAAACCTAAGTTGAATCAAAGAATTTGGTGGACTATAGAAAGGATCGTAGCATTTTTTCGGACTATATAGAGCTCCTATCGGTGTCGCGGAGGATTTGTGGGGCTCCCACGAGTCTATGGGAACTCTGATTGAGTCAGAAGAGCGTCGGCGATTTTAGAAAGCATTGTAGGATTTTTGGACAGCATAGAGCCCCTACGGTACTCTAGGAACCGTTGTCGGGTGTCTTCGAAGCTTTGTGAGGTTCGCACGAGAGTATGGTGACTCTAATAGAGTCTAGAAAGTGACGAGGACCCTAAAAAGGCTCCTAGGATTCTTTTGGACTACATAGACATCCTATGGGTGTGTAGGAAGCGCTGTGCGGCTCCCACAACCATTGGATGACCCTCATTGGCTCTAGAGGCTCCCACGAGTCTATGGGTGTCTAATTGAGTCCAAATAGCATCGTGGAAGTCTAGATAGCCGCGTAGGATTCTTTTAGGCGTGTATATAACCCCAACATGGTGTCTAGGAAGAGTTGTTAAACTCCCAGGGAGACCATGGCAACTCTTATTTCGGTCCAAAGCGTGTCGAGGACTACAGAATGCCCCGTAGGATATTTTGGAGCGAATAATGATCCTACGGGTGTCTAGGAGGCTGTTGTGAGGCTCCCACGAGTTAATGACGACTCTACCTTGGTCTAGGGAGCATTGTGGAGTCCAAAAGCCTCCTTGATTTTTTGGAGTGCAGTGGAGTTCGTAACGGTGAATAAGAGGTGCTGTGACGCTTCCACGAGTGTTTTGCGAGTCTAATTGAGTTTAGAGGGCATCATGGAGTCCATGTAGCCATATAGGGCTTTTAAGAGCGTATAAAACTCCAACGAGTGTCTGGGATGCTGCCATGAGTCTATGTCAACTCTTCTTTAGTCTACAGAGCATACCGCACTCTAAGATGCCTTGTGAGATATTTCGGAACGTATTGAGCTCCTATGGGTGTGCGTATGAAATGTTGTTAAGCTCCCATGAGTCTATAGCAGCTCTGATTTAGTCTAGAGAGCGTTACGGGCTCTACAAAGCCTTATTGAATCTTTAGAGCGCAAAGAGTACCGCTAGATGTTTGGGATGCGTTGTGAGCTTCTTACGAGTCTATGGTGACTCCAATTATGTCTAGAGAACGTTATGGACTTTAGAAAGCGACGAAGGACTTCGGAAATGTATATGGCTCCAACGGGTGTCTATGAAGCGTTGTTAGGCGTCCTAGAAGCTATGCGGGGGCCCCACGAGAGTTTTGCGACCCTAAGGGAGTCATAAGAGCGTCGAGCACCGCAGATAGCCTCTTAGGAGTTTCTGGAGCGTATGGAGCCCCTACGGGTGTCTAGGAAGCGTGGTGTGGCTCCCACGAGTCTATGGCAAACCTAGTTGAATCAAAGAATTTGGTGGACTATAGAAAGGATCGTAGCATTTTTCGGACTATATAGAGCTCCTATCGGTGTCGCGGAGGATTTGTGGGGCTCCCACGAGTCTATGGGAACTCTGATTGAGTCAGAAGAGCGTCGGCGATTTTAGAAAGCATTGTAGGATTTTTGGACAGCATAGAGCCCCTACGGTACTCTAGGAACCGTTGCTGGGTGTCTTCGAAGCTTTGTGAGGTTCGCACGAGAGTATGGTGACTCTAATAGAGTCTAGAAAGTGTCGAGGACCCTAAAAAGGCTCCTAGGATTCTTTTGGACTGTATAGACATCCTATGGGTGTGTAGGAAGCGCTGTGCGGCTCCCACAACCATTTGATGACCCTCATTGGCTCTAGAGGCTCCCACGAGTCTATAGTATGCCAAATTGAGTCCAAATAGCATGTGGAAGTCTAGATAGCCGCATAGGATTCTTTTAGCGCGTGTATAACCCCAACAGGTGTCTAGGAAGCGTTGTTAAACTCCCGGGAGACCATGGCGACTCCTGTTCGGTCCAAAGCGTGTCGGGGACTACAGAATGCCCCGTAGGATATTTTGGAGCGAATAATGATCCAACGGGTGTCTAGGATGTGTTGTGAGGCTCCCACGAGTTAATGGCGACTCTACCTTGGTCTAGGGAGCATTGTGGAGTCCTCCTTTGATTTTTTGGAGTGCGTGGAGTTCGTAACGGTGAATAAGAGGTGCTGTGACGCTTCCACGAGTGTTTTGCGAGTCTAATTGAGTTTAGAGGGCATCATGGAGTCCATGTAGCCATATAGGGCTTTTAAGAGCGTATAAAACTCCAACGAGTGTCTGGGATGCTGCCATGAGTCTATGTCAACTCCTCTTTAGTCTACAGAGCATACCGCACTCTAAGATGCCTTGTGAGATATTTCGGAACGTATTGAGCTCCTATGGGTGTGCGTATGAAATGTTGTTAAGCTCCCATGAGTCTATAGCAGCTCTGATTTAGTCTAGAGAGCGTTACGGGCTCTACAAAGCCTTATTGAATCTTTAGAGCGCGAAGAGTACCGCTAGATGTTTGGGATGCGTTGTGAGCTTCTTACGAGTCTATGGTGACTCCAATTATGTCTAGAGAACGTTATGGACTTTAGAAAGCGTCGAAGGACTTCGGAAATGTATATGGCTCCAACGGGTGTCTATGAAGCGTTGTTAGGCGTCCTAGAAGCTTTGCGGGGGCCCCACGAGAGTTTTGCGACCCTAAGGGAGTCATAAGAGCGTCGAGCACCGCAGAAAGCCTCTTAGGAGTTTCTGGAGCGTATGGAGCCCCTACGGGTGTCTAGGAAGCGTGGTGTGGCTCCCACGAATCTATGGCGAACCTAATTGAATCAAAGAATTTGGTGGACTATAGAAAGGATCGTAGCATTTTTCGGACTATATAGAGCTCCTATAGGTGTCGCGGAGGATTTGTGGGGCTCCCACGAGTCTATGGGAACTCTGATTGAGTCAGAAGAGCGTCGGCGATTTTAGAAAGCATTGTAGGATTTTTGGACAGCATAGAGCCCCTACGGTACTCTAGGAACCGTTGCCGGGTGTCTTCGAAGCTTTGTGAGGTTCGCACGAGAGTATGGTGACTCTAATAGAGTCTAGAAAGTGTCGAGGACCCTAAAAGGCTCCTAGGATTCTTTTGGACCTGTATGGACTGTATAGACATCCTATGGGTGTGTAGGAAGCGCTGTGCGGCTCCCACAACCATTGATGACCCTCATTGGCTCTAGAGGCTCCCACGAGTCTATGGTGTGCCTAATTGAGTCCAAATAGCATCGTGGAAGTCTAGATAGCCGCGTAGGATTCTTTTAGCGCGTGTATAACCCCAACATGGTGTCTAGGAAGCGTTGTTAAACTCCCGGGAGACCATGGCGACTCTGTTCGGTGTCCAAAGCGTGTCGAGGGACTACAGAATGCCCCCGTAGGATATTTTGGAGCGAATAATGATCCGACGGGTGTCTAGGATGTGTTGTGAGGCTCCCACGAGTTAATGGCGACTCTACCTTGGTCTAGGGAGCATTGTGGAGTCCTCCTTTGATTTTTTGGAGTGCGTGGAGTTCGTAACGGTGAATAAGAGGTGCTGTGACGCTTCCACGAGTGTTTTGCGAGTCTAATTGAGTTTAGAGGGCATCATGGAGTCCATGTAGCCATATAGGGCTTTTAAGAGCGTATAAAACTCCAACGAGTGTCTGGGATGCTGCCATGAGTCTATGTCAACTCCTCTTTAGTCTACAGAGCATACCGCACTCTAAGATGCCTTGTGAGATATTTCGGAACGTATTGAGCTCCTATGGGTGTGCTGTATGAAATGTTGTTAAGCTCCCATGAGTCTATAGCAGCTCTGATTTAGTCTAGAGAGCGTTACGGGCTCTACAAAGCCTTATTGAATCTTTAGAGCGCGAAGAGTACCGCTAGATGTTTGGGATGCGTTGTGAGCTTCTTACGAGTCTATGGTGACTCCAATTATGTCTAGAGAACGTTATGGACTTTAGAAAGCGTCGAAGGACTTCGGAAATGTATATGGCTCCAACGGGTGTCTATGAAGCGTTGTTAGGCGTCCTAGAAGCTTTGCGGGGGCCCCACGAGAGTTTTGCGACCCTAAGGGAGTCATAAGAGCGTCGAGCACCGCAGAAAGCCTCTTAGGAGTTTCTGGAGCGTATGGAGCCCCTACGGGTGTCTAGGAAGCGTGGTGTGGCTCCCACGAGTCTATGGCAAACCTAGTTGAATCAAAGAATTTGGTGGACTATAGAAAGGATCGTAGCATTTTTCGGACTATATAGAGCTCCTATCGGTGTCGCGGAGGATTTGTGGGGCTCCCACGAGTCTATGGGAACTCTGATTGAGTTAGAAGAGCGTCGGCGATTTTAGAAAGCATTGTAGGATTTTTGGACAGCATAGAGCCCCTACGGTACTCTAGGAACCGTTGTCGGGTGTCTTCGAAGCTTTGTGAGGTTCGCACGAGAGTATGGTGACTCTAATAGAGTCTAGAAAGTGTCGAGGACCCTAAAAAGGCTCCTAGGATTCTTTTGGACTGTATAGACATCCTTGGGGTGTGTAGGAAGCGCTGTGCACGTATAGACATCCTATGGGTGTGTAGGAAGCGCTATCCGGCTCCCACAACCATTTAATGACCCTCATTGGCTCTAGAGGCTCCCACGAGTCTATGGTGTGCCAAATTGAGTCCAAATAGCATGTGGAAGTCTAGATAGCCGCGTAGGATTCTTTTAGCGCGTGTATAACCCCAACAGGTGTCTAGGAAGCGTTGTTAAACTCCCGGGAGACCATGGCTACTCCTGTTCGGTCCAAAGCGTGTCGGGGACTACAGAATGCCCCGTAGGATATTTTGGAGCGAATAATGATCCGACGGGTGTCTAGGATGTGTTGTGAGGCTCCCACGAGTTAATGGCGACTCTACCTTGGTCTAGGGAGCATTGTGGAGTCCTCCTTTGATTTTTTTGAGTGCGTGGAGCTCGTAACGGTGAATAAGAGGTGCTGTGATGCTTCCACGAGTGTTTTGCGAGTCTAATTGAGTTTAGAGGGCATCATGGAGTCCATGTAGCCATATAGGGCTTTTAAGAGCGTATAAAACTCCAACGAGTGTCTGGGATGCTGCCATGAGTCTATGTCAACTCCTCTTTAGTCTACAGAGCATACCGCACTCTAAGATGCCTTGTGAGATATTTCGGAACGTATTGAGCTCCTATGGGTGTGCCTATGAAATGTTGTTAAGCTCCCATGAGTCTATAGCAGCTTTGATTTAGTCTAGAGAGCGTTACGGGCTCTACAAAGCCTTATTGAATCTTTAGAGCGCAAAGAGTACCGCTAGATGTTTGGGATGCGTTGTGAGCTTCTTACGAGTCTATGGTGACTCCAATTATGTCCAGAGAACGTCGTTGACTTTAGAAAGCATCGAAGGACTTCGGAAATGTATATGGCTCCATCAGGTGTCTACAAAGCGATGTTAGGCATCTTAGAAGCTATGCGAGGACCCCACGAGAGTTTTGCAACCCTAAGGGAGTCATAAGAGCGTCGAGCACCGCAGAAAGCCTCTTAGGAGTTTCTGGAGCGTATGGAGCCCTGCGGGTGTCTAGGAAGCGTGGTGTGGCTCCCACGAGTCTATGGCAAACCTAGTTGAATCAAAGAATTTGGTGGACTATAGAAAGGATCGTAGCATTTTTCGGACTATATAGAGCTCCTATCGGCGTCGCGGAGGATTTGTGGGGCTCCCACGAGTCTATGGGAACTCTGATTGAGTTAGAAGAGCGTCGGCGATTTTAGAAAGCATTGTAGGATTTTTGGACAGCATAGAGCCCCTACGGTACTCTAGGAACCGTTGTCGGGTGTCTTCGAAGCTTTGTGAGGTTCGCACGAGAGTGTGGTGACTCTAATAGAGTCTAGAAAGTGTTGAGGACCCTAAAAAGGCTCCTAGGATTCTTTTGGACCATATAGACATCCTATGGGTGTGTAGGAAGCGCTGTGCGGCTCCCACAACCATTTGATGACCCTCATTGGCTCTAGAGGCTCCCACGAGTCTATAGTATGCCAAATTTAGTCCAAATAGCATGTGGAAGTCTAGATAGCCGCATAGGATTCTTTTAGCGTGTATATAACCCCAACTGGTGTCTAGGAAGAGTTGTTAAACTCCCGGGAGACCATGGCGACTCCTGTTCGGTCCAAAGCGTGTCAGGGACTACAGAATGCCCCGTAGGATATTTTGGAGCGAATAATGATCCTACGGGTGTCTAGGAGGCGTTGTGAGGGCTCCCACGAGTTAATGACGACTCTACCTTGGTCTAGGGAGCATTGTGGAGTCACTCCTTAGATTTTTTGGAGTGCGTGGAGTTCGTAACGGTGAATAAGAGGTGCTGTGACGCTTCCACGAGTGTTTTGCGAGTCTAATTGAGTTTAGAGGGCATCATGGAGTCCATGTAGCCATATAGGGCTTTTAAGAGCGTATAAAACTCCAACGAGTGTCTGGGATGCTGCCATGAGTCTATGTCAACTCCTCTTTAGTCTACAGAGCATACCGCACTCTAAGATGCCTTGTGAGATATTTCGGAACGTATTGAGCTCCTATGGGTGTGCGTATGAAATGTTGTTAAGCTCCCATGAGTCTATAGCAGCTCTGATTTAGTCTAGAGAGCGTTACGGGCTCTACAAAGCCTTATTGAATCTTTAGAGCGTGAAGAGTACCGCTAGATGTTTGGGATGCGTTGTGAGCTTCTTACGAGTCTATGGTGACTCCAATTATGTCTAGAGAACGTTATGGACTTTAGAAAGCGTCGAAGGACTTCGGAAATGTATATGGCTCCAACGGGTGTCTGTGAAGCGTTGTTAGGCGTCCTAGAAGCTTTGCGGGGGCCCCACGAGAGTTTTGCGACCCTAAGGGAGTCATAAGAGCGTCGAGCACCGCAAAAAGCCTCTTAGGAGTTTCTGGAGCGTATGGAGCCCCTACGGGTGTCTAGGAAGCGTGGTGTGGCTCCCACGAGTTTATGGCAAACCTAGTTGAATCAAAGAATTTGGTGGACTATAGAAAGGATCGTAGCATTTTTCGGACTATATAGAGCTCCTATCGGTGTCGCGGAGGATTTGTGGGGCTCCCACGAGTCTATGGGAACTCTGATTGAGTTAGAAGAGCGTCGGCGATTTTAGAAAGCATTGTAGGATTTTTGGACAGCATAGAGCCCCTACGGTACTCTAGGAACCGTTGTCGGGTGTCTTCGAAGCTTTGTGAGGTTCGCACGAGAGTGTGGTGACTCTAATAGAGTCTAGAAAGTGTTGAGGACCCTAAAAAGGCTCCTAGGATTCTTTTGGACCGTATAGACATCCATTTTTTTTTTTTTTTTTTTTTTTTGGGTAAGTGAGATGTATATAAAAGAAACAAAGAATTACAAAGAAAAGCCAAATAAGGCAACAAACTCCCTCATCTGAATACAAACAAATAATCCAAAGGATTATTAGTTTGTTTAGAGAATATAGGAAAACAAAAACCTCACAGCCTGAGGAAGCAATTAACAAAAAATATTACATGAAATGCTCCAATTCTCACAAAAAGTCCTATTCCGTTCATTGTCTTTGATCCCAATAAAGCTGGCTGCCCGATACCGGATATCACTAATAATCATTTTAACAACATAGTCTTCATTCAAGAAAGTGTTCTCATGCAACCTAGAATTTCTCTCTTTCCATATATTGTAAATAGTGGAGGAGTATAGACATCCTATGGGTGTGTAGGAAGCGCTATCCGGCTCCCACAACCATTTAATGACCCTCATTGGCTCTAGAGGCTCCCACGAGTCTATGGTGTGCCAAATTGAGTCCAAATAGCATGTGGAAGTCTAGATAGCCGCGTAGGATTCTTTTAGCGCGTGTATAACCCCAACAGGTGTCTAGGAAGCGTTGTTAAACTCCCGGGAGACCATGGCTACTCCTGTTCGGTCCAAAGCGTGTCGGGGACTACAGAATGCCCCGTAGGATATTTTGGAGCGAATAATGATCCGACGGGTGTCTAGGATGTGTTGTGAGGCTCCCACGAGTTAATGGCGACTCTACCTTGGTCTAGGGAGCATTGTGGAGTCCTCCTTTGATTTTTTTGAGTGCGTGGAGCTCGTAACGGTGAATAAGAGGTGCTGTGACGCTTCCACGAGTGTTTTGCGAGTCTAATTGAGTTTAGAGGGCTTCATGGAGTCCATGTAGCCATATAGGGCTTTTAAGAGCGTATAAAACTCCAACGAGTGTCTGGGATGCTGCCATGAGTCTATGTCAACTCCTCTTTAGTCTACAGAGCATACCGCACTCTAAGATGCCTTGTGAGATATTTCGGAACGTATTGAGCTCCTATGGGTGTGCGTATGAAATGTTGTTAAGCTCCCATGAGTCTATAGCAGCTCTGATTTAGTCTAGAGAGCGTTACGGGCTCTACAAAGCCTTACTGAATCTTTAGATCGCGAAGAGTACCGCTAGATGTTTGGGATGCGTTGTGAGCTTCTTACGAGTCTATGGTGACTCCAATTATGTCTAGAGAACGTTATGGACTTTAGAAAGCGTCGAAGGACTTCGGAAATGTATATGGCTCCAACGGGTGTCTATGAAGCGTTGTTAGGCGTCCTAGAAGCTTTGCGGGGGCCCCACGAGAGTTTTGCGACCCTAAGGGAGTCATAAGAGCGTCGAGCACCGCAGAAAGCCTCTTAGGACTTTCTGGAGCCTATGGAGCCCCTACGGGTGTCTAGGAAGCGTGGTGTGGCTCCCACGAGTCTATGGCAAACCTAGTTGAATCAAAGAATTTGGTGGACTATAGAAAGGATCGTCGCATTTTTCGGACTATATAGAGCTCCTATCGGTGTCGCGGAGGATTTGTGGGGCTCCCACGAGTCTATGGGAACTCTGATTGAGTTAGAAGAGCGTCGGCGATTTTAGAAAGCATTGTAGGATTTTTGGACAGCATAGAGCCCCTACGGTACTCTAGGAACCGTTGTCGGGTGTCTTCGAAGCTTTGTGAGGTTCGCACGAGAGTGTGGTGACTCTAATAGAGTCTAGAAAGTGTTGAGGACCCTAAAAAGGCTCCTAGGATTCTTTTGGACCGTATAGACATCCTATGGGTGTGTAGGAAGCGCTGTGCGGCTCCCACAACCATTTGATGACCCTCATTGGCTCTAGAGGCTCCCACGAGTCTATGGCGTGTCTAATTGAGTCTAGATAGCATCGGGGAAGTCTAGATAGCCGCGTAGGAGTCTTTTAGCGTGTATATAACCCCAACTGGTGTCTAGGAAAAGTTGTTAAACTCCCAGGAGACCATGGCAACTCTTATTTTGTCCAAAGCGTGTCAGGGACTACAGAATGCCCTGTAGGATATTTTGGAGCGAATAATGATCCTACGGGTGTCTAGGAGGCGTTGTGGGGTGCCCACGAGTTAATGACGACTCTACCTTGGTCTAGGGAGAATTGTGGGGTCCAAAAAGCCTCCTTGGATTTTTTGGAGTGCATGGAGTTCATAACGGTGAATAAGAGGCGCTGTGACGCTTCCACGAGTGTTTTGCGAGTCTAATTGAGTTTAGAGGGCGTCATGGAGTCCATGTAGCCATATAGGGCTTTTAAGAGCGTATAAAACTCCAGCGGGTGTCTAGGATGCTGCCATGAGTCTATGTCGACTCCTTTCTAGTCTACAGAGCATAGCGCACTCTAGGATGCCTTGTGAGATATTTGGGAGCGTATTGAGCTCCTATGGGTGTGCCTGTGAAGAGTTGTTAAGCTCCCATAAGTCGATAGCAGCTCTGAGTTAGTCTAGAGAGCGTCATGGGCTCTACAAAGCCTTATTGAATCTTTGGAGCGCAAAGAGCTCCTCTAGATGTCTGGGATGCGTTGTGAGCTTCTTACGAGTCTATGGTGACTCCAATTATGTCCAGAGAACGTCGTGGACTTTAGAAAGCATCGAAGGACTTCGGAAATGTATATGGCTCCATCAGGTGTCTACGAAGCGATGTTAGGCATCTTAGAAGCCATGCGAGGGCCCCACGAGAGTTTTGCAACCCTAAGGGAGTCATAAGAGCGTCGAGCACCGCAGATAGCCTCTTAGGAGTTTCTGGAGCGTATGGAGCCCCTACGAGTGTCTAGGAAGCGTGGTCTGGCTCCCACGAATCTATGGCGAACCTAATTGAATCAAAGAATTTGGTGGACTATAGAAAGGATCGTAGCATTTTTCGGACTATATAGGGCCCCTATAGGTGTCGCGGAAGGTTTGTGGGGCTCCCACGAGTCTATGGGGACTCTGATTGAGTCAGAAGAGCACCGGCAACTTTAGAAAGCATTGTAGGATTTTTGGACTGCATAGAGCCCCTACGGTATTCTAGGAAGCGTTGCCGGGTGTCTTCGAAGCTTTGTGAGGTTCGCACGGGAGTATGGTGACTCTAATAGACTCTAGAAAGTGTCGAGGACCCTAGAAAGGCTCCTAGGATTCTTTTGGACTATATAGACATCCTATGGGTGTCTAGGAAGCGCTGTGCGGCTCCCACGACCATTGGATGACCCTCATTGGCTCTAGAGGCTCCCACGAGTCTATGGTGTGTCTAATTGAGTCCAAATAGCATGTGGAAGTCTAGATAGCCGCGTTGGATTCTTTTAGGGCGTGTATAACCCCAACAGGTGTCTAGGAAGCGTTGTTAAACTCCCGGGAGACCATGGCGACTCCTGTTTGGCCCAAAGCGTGTCGGGGACTACAGAATGCCCCGTAGGATATTTTGGAGCGAATAATGATCCAACGGGTGTCTAGGAGGTGTTGTGAGGCTCCCACGAGTTAATGGCGACTCTACCTTGGTCTAGGGAGCATTGTGGAGTCCAAAAGGCCTCCTTGGATTTTTTGGAGTGCGTTGTGAGCTTCTTACGAGTCTATGGTGACTCCAATTATGTCTAGAGAACGTTATGGACTTTAGAAAGCGTCGAAGGACTTCGGAAATGTATATGGCTCCAACGGGTGTCTATGAAGCGTTGTTAGGCGTCCTAGAAGCTTTGCGGGGGCCCCACGAGAGTTTTGCAACCCTAAGGGAGTCATAAGAGCGTCGAGCACCGCAGAAAGCCTCTTAGGAGTTTCTGGAGCGTATGGAGCCCCTACGG
Source organism: Liquidambar formosana (assembly GCA_039720395.1). Lineage (NCBI taxonomy): Eukaryota > Viridiplantae > Streptophyta > Magnoliopsida > Saxifragales > Altingiaceae > Liquidambar > Liquidambar formosana. Next base: position 26,149,020 of record CM077821.1, read on the forward strand.
GTGTCTAGGAAGCATGGTGTGGCTCCCACGAGTCTATGGCAAACCTAGTTGAATCAAAGAATTTTTTTTTTGGGTAAGTGAGATGTATATAAAAGAAACAAAGAATTACAAAGAAAAGCCAAATAAGGCAACAAACTCCCTCATCTGAATACAAACAAATAATCCAAAGGATTATTAGTTTGTTTAGAGAATACAGGAAAACAAAAACCTCACAGCCTGAGGAAGCAATTAACAAAAAATATTACATGAAATGCTCCAATTCTCACAAAAAGTCCTATTCCGTTCATTGTCTTTGATCCCAATAAAGCTGGCTGCCCGATACCGGATATCACTAATAATCATTTTAACAACATAGTCTTCATTCAAGAAAGTGTTCTCATGCAACCTAGAATTTTTCTCTTTCCATATATTGTAAATTGTGGAGGCCCACGCAAGCTTCTTAATCACAGCACTAAAATCTTTACTTTTAGAAATATGAGAAGCCCATAGCAATTCATTAGCCCAGACTCTAGGAGTTCTAAAAATGCAGCATAACCTCAACACTTTCTTCCAAACAGAAGAGGAATAAAAGCAATTAAAAAAGAGGTGATCTCTACTTTCAATGCCATGGCAACATAACACACAAGTGGAATTGTTAACAACTCCCCAAGTGGCAAGACGATCCAATGTAGTAAGCCTATCTTGAACTACCAACCATAAAATAAAGGAATGCTTGGGAATAGCTTTAGAAAACCACACCATATGGAACCAGTCCTTCACAGGTAAAGGATCCCTGATAATATTCCAAGCAGATGTCAAAGTAAAATCACCAGAAGGGGAGACAGCCCAGCAAACCTTATCCTCACATGAACTAAGGCAAGGCAAAGGGAAAGACTGAATCTCCATAAGATCCAAAGTAACAGTAACAGGCCATCTCCAAGTGGACCCTTCAGTAACAGCATTGACTTTTGAAAGAGAAGGCAAGCAAGAATCATACATAACTCTATAACCAAATCTGGGAAAAAGAGGTCCTAAATGATGCCAATTATCATGCCAAAGAAAAGTAGAATTTCCATTCCCCAACTTGTGTATAATAAACGGCCTAGCAATATCTCTATATTTAATGATTTTCCTCCAAACCCAGGAGCATTCAGCAGGAATTTTAACTGACCAAAAACTCTTTTCACGAAGAAGATAAAGCTTCACCCAAGCAACCCACAAAGATCCAGCTCTAGTAAACAAAGCCCATATGTGTTTCAAAACAGCAGCTATGTTCATATCTTGGACACGTCTAATTCCAAGTCCACCCTCCTGTTTAGGATTACAGATAGCAGCCCAACTGATCTTAGCCCCATTATGATTGAGATCACACCCTTTCCACAAAAATCTCCTAAAAATTTGCTCAATTGAAATACAAACTTTCTTAGGAAAAATAAAAATACTGCTCCAGTAATGCTGAATACTGAAGAGCACAGATCTAATAAGTTGCAAACGACCCGCATAAGAAAGCCCACGGGAGCTCCACGACTTCACCCTATCCATAATCCGATCAACAAGAGGAACACAATCCATAGCCTTCAGCTTTGAACTAATAAGAGGAACACCTAGGTACTTGACAGGCAGAGCACCCTCAGGAAAACCCAAAATTCTTGTAATCTCCTGCTTGACATCATTAGAAACCCCGGCAAAGAAAATAAGGCTCTTGTTAACATTGGCTTTGAGACCTGAAATTCTTTCAAAACAAGTAAGAACATTCTTGATATTGGATATGGAGTTGCTACTGCCATAAGCAAAAATAAGGATATCGTCAGCAAAACAAAGATGAGTAAGTTTCAACTTCTGGCAACGAGCATGAAACTTGAAATTAGGATTGCACGCTGACTGAGAAAGAAGTCTAGAAAGAATCTCCATCACAATCACAAACAGATATGGAGACATAGGATCACCCTGGCGAAGACCTCTCTTTCCTTCAAAATAACCTTCTAAACCCCCGTTAATCGAAACTGAAAACTTGGGAGAAGTGATACATGTCATGATCCAATTTACCAGATGAGAAGGAGTATTGAGATGTTGCAGCACTTGACCGATAAAATCAGTACTGACAGTATCATAGGCTTTCATAAGGTCGACTTTGATAGCGCATCTAGGAGACCCAGAGTTGCGATGATAATTCTTCAATATTTCTTGAGCCAACAAAACGTTGTCAGAAATATTCCTTCCACCAATAAAAGCTGATTGATTAGGACTAATAAAATCAGGAAGGCAAACTTTGAGACGATTAGCTATAATCTTGGAAATACATTTATATATAGTATTACAACAAGAAATGGGTCTATAATCACTCATATGGGAAGGATTGGGAATTTTGGGGATAAGAGCAATTGAGGTAGCATTCACTTCACCCAGTAACTTTCCATGAATAAAGAAAGAATTAACAGCAGCCAAGACATCCTGAGAAACAATATGCCAAGCAGACTTAAAAAATTGGGCAGTGTACCCATCAGGCCCAGGAGCTTTGTTGCCATTCAAAGAGAACATAGTATCTCTAATCTCATCATTAGTAACAGGCTGATTTAGAGCATCAAGTTGAGCTTCATTCCATTTCATATCAGGAAAACCACTCAAAATAGATCTACCATTAGCATGGGTAAGAGAACTACCAAAAAGATTGGTAAAATACTTAATAGCTTCATTCTTGATCTCACTGTGGTTGTTAAGCAAATTACCTGAACTGTCATAGAGTTTAGATAGAGCATTAAGAGAAGTCCTTATCTTGACAGACCTGTGGAAATAAGAGGAATTCTGATCTCCCAGCTTAAGCCATTGAATCCGGGATTTCTGCTTGAGGTAGCTTTCTTCAGCTCTGGCAAGAGAAGCATACAAATGAAAGCTATTCTTCTCAGCTTGAATAAAATCAACCATAGACGGATTGTTAAGAAGATTAGTCTGAGCAGAAATAAGGTCCTTTCTAGCCTGCTGAACTCTGTCATGAATCGCCCCATACTGAGCACCATTAAACTTCCTCAGAACTTTCTTTAAAGCTTTGAGTTTGGAAACAAGTCTAAACATAGGAGTTCCATTCACTTGGGTGTTCCAGCAATCTTGAACAATAGAAATAAAATCCGGATGATTGACCCAAAAGTTGAAGAACTTGAAGGGTTTCCTGATATTGTTCCTGTGATTAAACAATTCAACGATCATAGAACTATGGTCAGAAATACCAGGAGGATAAAACAGAGCCATCTTATCAGGATAAGCATCAAACCAAGCTTCATTAACCATAACTCTATCCAATTTACGAGCTATAAAATCAGATCCATCCCTTCTATTAGTCCATGTAAACAGAGGGCCCAAAAAGGGCATATCAATCAAATCAGCTTCAAGGAGGCAGTTATGAAAATCAGATATAGCTTAAGAAGGACCATCTCTCCCACCAAACACCTCACTACTAAATCGAACAGAATTGAAATCACCCAGCAGCATCCAAGGAGAAGCACTAAACATCTTGCCTATGGAACAAATCTTATTCCACAATAACTTTCTATCATTAAGAGAGTTGGCAGCATAAACAAAAGAACAAAAGAATTGGGTAGAGTCTTGCAAAAAGGTAACCTGACAATGAATGGCTTGGTCAGAGGAGCTTACAATCTGAACATGAAGCAAGTTAGGATCCCAACATACCCAAATTCGACCCATAGTAGAAGCATGATAATTATGAATGAAATTCCAAGCAGGAGCAACAGCTTTGGAAACTTTAACAAAATTAGAGTATCTAACTCTAGTCTCCACAATACCCAACAAGTTAACTTTGTTACCACTAATAAAAGACCTCAACTCTCTCTGTTTCAAGGGATCATTAAGACCCCTAATATTCCAGCAAGCTGTAACAATCATTAAGCAGAGATTTTTTGAGCTTTACCCTTACCTTTATTGGTAGTGGGGTTAGGCCTAGCAGCCTGATGACTTGGAGGGGTTTTAGAACTAGCTTTCTTCTTCTTATTACCACCCTGTTTCTTTACCAGCTCATCTATAACGAGATTGCATTTCTTAAAATTGTACTCAGGCGAGCTATCATTCTCTGGGGCATTGGACAAGGATGTATTCTCATAATTAGTTTCCTCCACATTCTCCTGATGTTGCTCGCAATCACTCAACACCTGAAACTGATTCTGAATAACTTCCTTACACGGAGAGGTAGCCACAGTATCACCAGCTATCACAATAGACTCAACCACCCTATCCTCACACACAGAATCTGCCATAATCCCTGCCAGAATTTCAAGAGGAGCAGTATTAACAGGATTCACAACAGTCTTGGGAACCCATATCTGCTTGGGCTTCATAGGACACTGAATTGGGGTATGTCCAAAACTGTTACATGTTCTGCAAACTTGAGGTTTCCATGGATATTCAACATGGATTTCACATGAACTTCCATCAACCAAAACAAGATCAAACGATGTAGGGAAATCAGAGCTGACATCAACCTCTACACAGACACGAGCATAAGACAATCTAGTCCCTGATTCCGTAGGACCATCAAGATAGAGGGGATTCCCAATAGCACTAGCCACATAACTGAGACCTTCATTATACCAATATTCAGTAGGGACTCTGAAAATTTTACCCATAATGGAAGCTTACTCAGGAGAGGTTTAGACAAATCCATCCGAGGCTTCCATTTCCTCAGAATAAGGGGTTTACCACCTATGTGCCAAGGACCATTATCTAACACCCAATCAAGAGCTGTAGGATTAGCAAACCTAAACATAAACATCCCATTATCAATAGTGATAATCTCTGGCATCTCCATTTTGCCCCACAAACGATCAATCGAAGACCGCAAAAAAGAGAAATGGGGTTTCCTATCAATGAACTGACCAACTAAACAATTCTTCCATAACGCAGTACCTTTAGAAGCAATCTCAGGAGGAGGAATGACAGTAATCTTCCCATCAATTCTAGAAGGCTCGTGGAAGGTAAGATCTGAAGATTCTCTCTTGGTAGTAGCGAACAGGGATTTCCAATCTTTGGCAACATGCACCTGCTTGTTCATACACTCCTGATCTTGATTCTGTATCAAAATCACCGAAGAAGAATCTCCACCTCCACAAATCTTAGGGCCAGAAATAGAGCTAAGTAAAGCCACTGCAGTCATCGGAACCACTGGAGGAGAGCACGACTTAAAACCTCGTAACTCAGGAAAGACTCCCTGTTGAAGAATCGCAGCATTCATAATGTCAATGGAAGTCTGGCCTGATGGATAGGAGAGACCCGAGCCACACAGATCAACTCTAGATCTAGAGGAATCATCAGATTTGGATATCAAAGCAACCGGAAACGAAGAAGCTCCCTGAACTGAACTCGTAGAAGGAAGACCCACTGTAGCCCCACTAAACGAAGAAGGCAAAAAACCAGAATCACCTGAAGAAATAACTGGAAAACTATGAAGATCAACTCCAGATCTAGACGAACCATTAGAACTAGACAAGAAAGCCTCCGGAAATTCACGATCCAACTGTAGATCTGACAGAGTCTGACCGCTTACAGCATCACCACGACAAACCTGAGAAGATATCGGCAGTGCACTGACATAAGGAAGAGCGAGCAACCCATTACCAGGACAACAGGCCGAGGTCGGAGAAACCTGCATCGAAGCACCCACCATGGAGGACGACGCACCACCAGATCGGGTAATACCAAGAGAGGAGGCGATCTCTTGCTGACTGCACATCGCCAAGGAAACAGATCTGCCTTCGAGAGTGGAGACGATCTCATGCTGACGAGGGGCATTAACCCCAACAACATCCGAAGACTGACCAGGGGGAAAAGTAATACCGGATCTACCAGCAGGAAAACCCGCCGGAACGGAGACACCACTCTCTCCCGAAGATAGTGATAAAGAAGCACAAGTAGACCCAATAGATGGAATCAAACCCGAAATGGAGTTAGGTGTAGTAATAACTCCATCCACCGTAACGCTAGTACAAGAATCAAAAATCAAACCAGAAGTAGCCATCAAAAAAGTACACAACAGTAATAAAAGATGGAAGGCAGAGATCGGATCGAAGAGAAAAGGTCAACATGGTAGGGAGCCAGATCCAGAGCATCTCTCTCTAACTTCTAGCAACGTGTCTCCTCCAAAATCCTATGCATCGAAGAATTTGGTGGACTATAGAAAGGATCGTAGCATTTTTCGGACTATATAGAGCTCCTATCGGTGTCGCGGAGGATTTGTGGGGCTCCCACGAGTCTATGGGAACTCTGATTGAGTCAGAAGAGCGTCGGCTATTTTAGAAAGCATTGTAGGATTTTTGGACAGCATAGAGCCCCTACGATACTCTAGGAACCGTTGCTGGGTGTCTTCGAAGCTTTGTGAGATTCGCACGAGAGTATGGTGACTCATATAGAGTCTAGAAAGTGTCGAGGACCCTAAAAAGGCTGCTAGGATTCTTTTGGACCGTATAGACATCCTATGGGTGTGTAGGAAGCGCTGTGCGGCTCCCACAACCATTTGATGACCCTCATTGGCTCTAGAGGCTCCCACGAGTCTATGGTGTGCCAAATTGAGTCCAAATAGCATGTGGAAGTCTAGATAGCCGCGTAGGATTCTTTTAGCACGTGTATAACCCCAACAGGTGTCTAGGAAGCGTTGTTAAACTCTCGGGAGACCATGGCGACTCCTGTTCGGTCCAAAGCGTGTCGGGGACTACAGAATGCCCCGTAGGATATTTTGGAGCGAATAGTGATCTAACGGGTGTCTAGGATGTGTTGTGAGGCTCCCACGAGTTAATGGCGACTCTACCTTGGTCTAGGGAGCGTTGTGGAGTCCTCCTTTGAGTTTTTGGAGTGCGTGGAGTTCGTAACGGTGAATAAGAGGTGTTGTGACGCTTCCACGAGTGTTTTGCGAGTCTAGTTGAGTTTAGAGGGCATCATGGAGTCCATGTAGCCATATAGGGCTTTTAAGAGCGTATAAAACTCCAACGAGTGTCTGGGATGCTGCCATGAGTCTATGTCAACTCCTCCTTAGTCTACAGAGCATACCGCACTCTAAGATGCCTTGTGAGATATTTCGGAACGTATTGAGCTCCTATGGGTGTGCATATGAAATGTTGTTAAGCTCCCATGAGTCTATAGCAGCTCTGATTTAGCCTAGAGAGTGTTACGGGCTCTACAAAGCCTTATTGAATCTTTAGAGCGCAAAGAGTATCGCTAGATGTTTGGGATACGTTGTGAGCTTCTTACGAGTCTATGGTGACTCCAATTATGTCTAGAGAACGTTATGGACTTTAGAAAGCGTCGAAGGACTTCGGAAATGTATATGGCTCCAACGGGTGTCTATGAAGCGTTGTTAGGCGTCCTAGAAGCTTTGCGGGGGCCCCACGAGAGTTTTGCGACCCTAAGGGAGTCATAAGAGCGTCGAGCACCGCAGAAAGCCTCTTAGGAGTTTCTGGAGCGTATGGAGCCCCTACGGGTGTCTAGGAAGCGTGGGGTGGCTCCCACGAGTCTATGGCAAACCTAGTTGAATCAAAGAATTTGGTGGACTATAGAAAGGATCGTAGCATTTTTCGCACTATATAGAGCTCCTATCGGTGTCGCGGAGGATTTGTGGGGCTCCCACGAGTCTATGGGAACTCTGATTGAGTGAGAAGAGCGTCGACGATTTTAGAAAGCATTGTAGGATTTTTGGACAGCATAGAGCCCCTACGGTACTCTAGGAACCGTTGTCGGGTGTCTTCGAAGCTATGTGAGGTTCGCACAAGAGTGTGGTGACTCTGATAGAGTCTAGAAAGTGTTGAGGACCCTAAAAAGGCTCCTACGATTCTTTTGGACCGTATAGACATCCTATGGGTGTGTAGGAAGCGCTGTGCGGCTCCCACAACCATTTGATGACCCTCATTGGCTCTAGAGGCTCCCACGAGTCTATGGTGTGCCAAATTGAGTCCAAATAGCATGTGGAAGTCTAGATAGCCGCGTAGGATTCTTTTAGCGCGTGTATAACCCCAACAGGTGTCTAGGAAGCGTTGTTAAACTCCCGGGAGACCATGGCGACTCCTGTTCGGTCCAAAGCGTGTCGGGGACTACAGAATGCCCCGTAGGATATTTTGGAGCGAATAATAATCCAACAGGTGTCTAGGATGTGTCGTGAGGCTCCCACGAGTTAATGGCGACTCTACCTTGGTCCAGGGAGCGTTGTGGAGTCCTCCTTTGAGTTTTTGGAGTGCGTGGAGTTCGTAACGGTGAATAAGAGGTGCTGTGACGCTTCCACGAGTGTTTTGCGAGTCTAATTGAGTTTAGAGGGCATCATGGAGTCCATGTAGCCATATAGGGCTTTTAAGAGCGTATAAAACTCCAACGAGTGTCTGGGATGCTGCCATCAGTCTATGTCAACTCCTCTTTAGTCTACAGAGCATACCGCACTCTAAGATGCCTTGTGAGATATTTCGGAACGTATTGAGCTCCTATGGGTGTGCCTATGAAATGTTGTTAAGCTCCCATGAGTCTATAGCAGCTCTGATTTAGTCTAGAGAGCGTTACGGGCTCCACAAAGCCTTATTGAATCTTTAGAGCGCAAAGAGTACCGCTAGATGTTTGGGATGCGTTGTGAGCTTCTTACGAGTCTATGGTGACTCCAATTATGTCTAGAGAATGTTATGGACTTTAGAAAGCGTCGAAGGACTTCGGAAATGTATATGGCTCCAACGGGTGTCTATGAAGCGTTGTTAGGCGTCCTAGAAGCTTTGCGGGGGCCCCACGAGAGTTTTGCGACCCTAAGGGAGTCATAAGAGCGTCGAGCACCGCAGAAAGCCTCTTAGGAGTTTCTGGAGCGTATGGAGCCCCTACGGGTGTCTAGGAAGCGTGGTGTGGCTCCCACGAGTCTATGGCAAACCTAGTTGAATCAAAGAATTTGGTGGACTATAGAAAGGATCGTAGCATTTTTTGGACTATATAGAGCTCCTATCAGTGTCGCGGAGGATTTGTGGGGCTCCCACGAGTCTATGGGAACTCTGATTGAGTTAGAAGAGCGTCGGCGATTTTAGAAAGCATTTTAAGATTTTTGGACAGCATAGAGCCCCTACGGTACTCTAGGAACCGTTGTCGGGTGTCTTCGAAGCTTTGTGAGGTTCGCACGAGAGTGTGGTGACTCTAATAGAGTCCAGAAAGTGTTGAGGACCCTAAAAAGGCTCCTAGGATTCTTTTGGACCGTATAGACATCCTATGGGTGTGTAGGAAGCGCTGTGCGGCTCCCACAACCATTTGATGACCCTCATTGGCTCTAGAGGCTCCCACGAGTCTATGGCGTGTCTAATTGAGTCTAGATAGCATCGGGGAAGTCTAGATAGCCGCGTAGGAGTCTTTTAGCAGGTAGATAACCCCAACTGGTGTCTAGGAAAAGTTGTTAAACTCCCAGGAGACCACAGCAACTCTTATTTTGTCCAAAGCGTGTCAGGGACTACAGAATGCCCCGTAGGATATTTTGGAGTGAATAATGATCCTACGGGTGTCTAGGAGGCGTTGTGGGGTGCCCACGAGTTAATGACGACTCTACCATGGTCTAGGGAGAATTGTGGGGTCCAAAAAGCCTCCTTGGATTTTTTGGAGTGCATGGAGTTCATAACGGTGAATAAGAGGCGCTGTGACGCTTCCACGAGTGTTTTAAGAGTCTAATTAGAGGGCGTCATGGAGTCCATGTAGCCATATAGGGCTTTTAAGTGCGTATAAAACTCCAGCGGGTGTCTAGGATGCTGCCATGAGTCTATGTCGACTCCTTTCTAGTCTACAGAGCATAGCGCACTCTAGGATGCCTTGTGACATATTTGGGAGCGTATTGAGCTCCTATGGGTGTGCCTGTGAAGAGTTGTTAAGCTCCTATAAGTCGATAGCAGCTCTGAGTTAGTCTAGAGAGCGTCATGGGCTCTACAAAGCCTTATTGAATCTTTGGAGCGCAAAGAGCTCCTCTAGATGTCTGGGATGCGTTGTGAGCTTCTTACGAGTCTATGGTGACTCCAATTATATCCAGAGAACGTCGTGGACTTTAGAAAGCATCGAAGGACTTCGGAAATGTATATGGCTCCATCAGGTGTCTACGAAGCGATGTTAGGCATCTTAGAAGCCATACGAGGGCCCCACGAGAGTTTTGCAACCCTAAGGGAGTCATAAGAGCGTCGAGCACCGCAGATAGCCTCTTAGGAGTTTCTGGAGCGTATGGAGCCCCTACGAGTGTCTAGGAAGCGTGGTCTGGCTCCCACGAATCTATGGCGAACCTAATTGAATCAAAGAATTTGGTGGACTATAGAAAGGATCGTAGCATTTTTTGGACTATATAGGGCCCCTATAGGTGTCGCGGAAGGTTTGTGGGGCTCCCACGAGTCTATGGGGACTCTGATTGAGTCAGAAGAGCACCGGCAACTTTAGAAAGCATTGTAGGATTTTTGGACTGCATAGAGCCCCTACGGTATTCTAGGAAGCGTTGCCGGGTGTCTTCGAAGCTTTGTGAGGTTCGCACGGGAGTATGGTGACTCTAATAGACTCTAGAAAGTGTCGAGGACCCTAGAAAGGCTCCTAGGATTCTTTTGGACTATATAGACATCCTATGGGCGTCTAGGAAGCGCTGTGCGGCTCCCACGACCATTGGATGACCCTCATTGGCTCTAGAGGCTCCCACGAGTCTATGGTGTGTCTAATTGAGTCCAAATAGCATGTGGAAGTCTAGATAGCCGCGTTGGATTCTTTTAGGGCGTGTATAACCCCAACAGGTGTCTAGGAAGCGTTGTTAAACTCCCGGGAGACCATGGCGACTCCTGTTTGGCCCAAAGCGTGTCGGGGACTACAGAATGCCCCGTAGGATATTTTGGAGCGAATAATGATGTTAATGGCGACTCTACCTTTGTCTAGGGAGCATTGTGGAGTCCAAAAGGCCTCCTTGGATTTTTTGGAGTGCATGGAGTTCGTAACGGTGAATAAGAGGTGCTGTGACGCTTCCACGAGTGTTTTGCGAGTCTAATTGAATTTAGAGGGCGTCATGGAGTCCATGTAGCCATATAGGGCTTTTAAGAGCGTATAGAACTCCAACGAGTGTCTGGGATGCTGCCATGAGTCTATGTCAACTCCTTTTTAGTCTACAGAGCATACCGCACTCTAAGATGCCTTGTGAGATATTTCGGAACGTATTGAGCTCCTATGGGTGTGCCTGTGAAAAGTTGTTAAGCTCCCATGAGTCTATAGCAGCTCTGATTTAGTCTAAAGAGCGTTACGGGCTCTACAAAGGCTTATTGAATCTTTAGAGCGCAAAGAGTACCGCTAGATGTTTGGGATGCGTTGTGAGCTTCTTACGAGTCTATGGTGACTCCAATTATGTCTAGAGAACGTTATGGACTTTAGAAAGCGTCGAAGGACTTCGGAAATGTATATGGCTCCAACGGGTGTTTATGAAGCGTTGTTAGGCGTCTTAGAAGCTTTGCGGGGGCCCCACGAGAGTTTTGCGACCCTAAGGGAGTCATAAGAGCGTCGAGCACCGCAGAAAGCCTCTTAGGAGTTTCTGGAGCGTATGGAGCCCCTACGAGTGTCTAGGAAGCGTGGTCTAGCTCCCACGAATCTATGGCGAACCTAATTGAATCAAAGAATTTGGTGGACTATAGAAAGGATCGTAGCATTTTTCGGACTATATAGAGCCCCTATAGGTGTCGCGGAAGGTTTGTGGGGCTCCCACGAGTCCATGGGGACTCTGATTGAGTCAGAAGAGCACCGGCAACTTTAGAAGGCATTGTAGGATTTTTGGACTGCATAGAGCCCCTACGGTATTCTAGGAAGCGTTGCGGGGTGTCTTCGAAGCTTTGTGAGGTTCGCACGGGAGTATGGTGACTCTAATAGACTCTAGAAAGTGTCGAGGACCCTAGAAAGGCTCCTAGGATTCTTTTGGACTATATAGACATCCTATGGGTGTCTAGGAAGCGCTGTGTGGCTCCCACGACCATTGGATGACCCTCATTGGCTCTAGAGGCTCCCACGAGTCTATGGTGTGTCTAATTGAGTCCAAATAGCATGTGGAAGTCTAGATAGCCGCGTAGGATTCTTTTAACGCGTGTATAACCCCAACAGGTGTCTAGGAAGCGTTGTTAAACTCCCGGGAGACCATGGCGACTCCTGTTTGGCCCAAAGCGTGTCGGGGACTACAGAATGCCCCGTAGGATATTTTGGAGCGAATAATGATCCAACGGGTGTCTAGGAGGTGTTGTGAGGCTCCCACGAGTTAATGGCGACTCTACCTTGGTCTAGGGAGCATTGTGGAGTCCAGAAAGCCTCCTTGGATTTTTTGGAGTGCGTGGAGTTCGTAACGGTGAATAAGAGGTGCTGTGACGCTTCCACGAGTGTTCTGCAAGTCTAATTGAGTTTAGAGGGCGTCATGGAGTCCATGTAGCCATATAGGGCTTTTAAGAGCGTATAAAACTCCAACGGGTGTTTGGGATGCTGCCATGAGTCTATGTCAACTCCTTTTTAGTCTACAGAGCATACCGCACTCTAAGATGCCTTGTGAGATATTTCGGAACGTATTGAGCTCCTATGGGTGTGCTTGTGAAAAGTTGTTAAGCTCCCATGAGTCTATAGCAGCTCTGATTTAGTCTAGAGAGCGTTACGGGCTCTACAAAGCCTTATTGAATCTTTAGAGCGCAAAGAGTACCGCTAGATGTTTGGGATGCGTTGTGAGCTTCTTACGAGTCTATGGTGACTCCAATTATGTCTAGAGAACGTTATGGACTTTAGAAAGCGTCGAAGGACTTCGGAAATGTATATGGCTCCAACGGGTGTCTACGAAGCGTTGTTAGGCGTCCTAGAAGCTTTGCAGGGGGCCCCACGAGAGTTTTGCGACCCTAAGGGAGTCATAAGAGCGTCGAGCACCGCAGAAAGCCTCATAGGAGTTTCTGGAGCGTATGGAGCCCCTACGGGTGTCTCAGAAGCGTGGTGTGGCTCCCACGAGTCTATGGCAAACCTAATTGAATCAAAGAATTTGGTGGACTATAAAAACGATTGTACCATGTTTCGGACTATATAGAGCTCCTATCGGTGTCGCGGAGGATTTGTGGGGCTCCCACGAGTCTATGGGAACTCTGATTGAGTCAGAAGAGCATCGGCGATTTTAGAAAGCATTGTAGGATTTTTGGACAGCATAGAGCCCCTACGGTACTCTAGGAACCGTTGCCGGGTGTCTTCGAAGCTTTGTGAGGTTCGCACGAGAGTATGGTGACTCTAATAGAGTTTAGAAAGTGTCGAGGACCCTTAAAAGGCTCCTAGGATTCTTTTGGAGTGTATAGAGATCCTATGGGTGTGTAGGAAGCGCTGTGCGGCTCCCACAACCATTGGATGACCCTCATTGGCTCTAGAGGCTCCCACGAGTCTATGGCGTGTCTAATTGAGTCTAGATAGCATCGTGGAAGTCTAGATAGCCGCATAGGATTCTTTTAGCGTGTATATAACCCCAACTGGTGTCTAGGAAAAGTTGTTAAACTCCCAGGAGACCATGGCAACTCTTATTTTGTCCAAAGCGTGTCAAGGACTACAGAATGCCCCGTAGGATATTTTGGAGCGAATAATGATCCTACGGGTGTCTAGGAGGCGTTGTGGGGTTCCCACGAGTTAATGACGACTCTACGTTGGTCTAGGGAGCATTGTGGAGTCCAAAAAGCCTCCTAGGATTTTTGGAGTGCATGGAGTTCGTAACGGTGAATAGGAGGCGCTGTGACGCTTCCACGAGTGTTTTGCGAGTCTAATTGAGTTTAGAGGGCGTCATGGAGTCCATGTAGCCATATAGGGCTTTTAAGAGCGTATAAAACTCCAACGGGTGTCTAGGATGCTGCCATGAGTCTATGTCGACTCCTTTTTGGTCTACAGAGCATAGCGCACTCTAGGATGCCTTGTGAGATATTTGGGAGCGTATTGTGCTCCTATGGGTGTGCCTGTGAGGAGTTGTTAAGCTCCCATAAGTCTATAGCAGCTCTGAGTTAGTCTAGAGAGCGTCATGGGCTCTACAAAGCCTTATTGAATCTTTGGAGCGCAAAGAGCTCCTCTAGAAGTCTGGGATGCGTTGTGAGCTTCTTACGAGTCTATAGTGACTCCAATTTTGTCCAGAGAACTTCGTGGACTTTAGAAAGCATCGAAGGACTTCGGAAATGTATATGGCTCCATCAGGTGTCTACAAAGCGATGTTAGGCATCTTAGAAGCTATGCGAGGGCCTTGCTTGGGCTGTTATCAAAAGACTTGCTTGGGCTTCAACTATTTATAACATTTGGAGAGAGAGAAACTCGAGAATCCATGACAATTTATTCATGAATGAAAATCATGTTGTGGATATCATTATCAATGATGTTAGACTTAAAGCAGCTAGTTTTAGAGGAATTAAAAATAATGATAGACATAGAATTTTTTGTACTAATTGGGGTATCTCTTTTGATATTCTAAGTTAATCGCTTCCCTCGGGCTGTGAGGTTTTTCCGTTCTCTTTAAACAATCTAATAATCCATTTTTGGTTTATTGGCTTGTTTTTAGATGGGTTTTTCTTTTTTGGCCTGTTGGCTTGTTTGATCTTATTGTAATTCTTTTGTTCTTTTAATACACTCTCACTTATCCAAAAAAAAAAAAAGAAGCTATGCGAGGGCCCCACGAGAGTTTTGCAACCCTAAGGGAGTCATAAGAGCGTCGAGCACCGCAGATAGCCTCTTAGGAGTTTCTGGAGCGTATGGAGCCCCTACGAGTGTCTAGGAAGCGTGGTGTGGCTCCCACGAATCTATGGCAAACCTAATTGAATTAAAGAATTTGGTGGACTATAGAAAGGATCGTAGCATTTTTCAGACTATATAGAGCTCCTATAGGTGTCGCGGAAGGTTTGTGGGGCTCCCACGAGTCTATGGGGACTCTGATTGAGTTAGAAGAGCATCGACGACTTTAGAAAGCATTGTAGGATTTTTGGACTGCATAGAGCCCCTACGGTATTCTAGGAAGTGTTGCTGGGTGTCTTCAAAGCTTTGTGAGGTTCGCACGGGAGTATGGTGACTCTAATAGACTCTAGAAAGTGTCGAGGACCCTAGAGAGGCTCCTAGGATTCTTTTGGACTATATAGACATCCTATGGGTGTCTAGGAAGCGCTGTGCGGCTCCCACGACCATTGGATGACCCTCATTGGCTCTAGAGGCTCCCACGAGTCTATGGTGTGTCTAATTGAGTCCAAATAGCATGTGGAAGTCTAGAAAGCCTCGTAGGATTCTTTTAGCGCGTGTATAACCCCAACAGGTGTCTAAGAAGCGTTGTTAAACTCCCGGGAGAACCATGGTGACTCCTGTTTGGCCCAAAGCGTGTCGGGGACTACAGAATGCCCTGTAGGATATTTTGGAGCGAATAATGATCCAACGGGTGTCTAGGAGGTGTTGTGAGGCTCCCACGAGTTAATGGCGACTCTACCTTGGTCTAGGGAGCATTGTGGAGTCCAAAAAGCCTCCTTGGATTTTTTGGAGTGCATGGAGTTCGTAACGGTGAATAAGAGGTGCTGTGACGCTTCCACGAGTGTTTTTTTTTTTTTGGGTAAGTGAGATGTATATAAACGAACAAAAGAATTACAATGAGAATGAAGCAGCCAACAAGGCAAAACAAAAAACCTCATCTTAAAACAAAATAATAATCCAAGAAATTGGATTATTAGTTTGTTTAGAGAATACGGGAATCAAAACCTCACAGCCCGAGGCAAGCAACTAACATAGAATATCAAAAGAAATACTCCAATTGTTACAAAAAGTCCTATTTCTATCATTGTCTTTGATGCCACCAAAACTAGCTCCACGCAATCGAACATCACGAATAATATTCTTCACAATGTAGCCTTCACTAGAGAAATTGTTATCATGCAAACGGGAATTTCTCTCTCTCCAAATATTATAAATGACAGAAGCCCAAGCAAGTTTCTTTATCACAGCACAAAAGGATTTAGTATTTGACAGTTGAGTAGCCCATAGAAACTCATTAGCCCAAAATCTAGGAGTACGGTAAATACAGCATAACTCCAACACTTTCTTCCAAACCTTGGATGTGAATCTACAATTAAAAAATAGATGATCTCTATTTTCATTGCCTTGATTACATAATATACAAGTAGTATTATTACACACACCCCACGCTGCTAAACGATCAAGAGTAGTAATCCTGTCTTGAATAACAAGCCATAAGATGAAAGAGTGTTTGGGAATAGCCTGAGAGAACCACACCAGCCGAGCCCAACTTCTCTCAGTTTTACAATCTCTAATAAGATTCCACGCAGATTTAAAAGAGAACACTCCTGTGTGGGAAGGTAGCCATCTAACCACATCCTCATGGGATCTCAAGGAAGGAAAAGGGTAAGATTGAATCTCAAGCAAATCCAAAGTAATAGTAATAGGCCATCTCCAATTATTCCCATCAATGACAGCACATACTTTAGAAGAAGAAGGCAAACCTGAGTCATACATAACTCTATCACCATATCTGGGAAAGAGGGGGCCTAAATGATGCCAATTGTCATGCCACAGAAAAATAGTTTCTCCATTCCCCACCTGGTGTTTAATGAAAGGTCTAGCAATGTCTCTGTACTTTATGATTTTCCTCCAAACCCATGAACACTCAGCAGGAACTTTAACAGACCAGAAGCTTTTGCCTCTGAGAAGATGAATTTTCACCCATGCAACCCATAAAGAGCCCGAACGAGAAAACAAAGCCCAAACATGTTTCAAAACAGCCGCAATATTCACATCTTGAACTCGTCTTATACCCAGGCCACCTTCCAACTTGGGATTACAAAGGGCAGCCCAACTCACTTTAGCTCCATTATGCTTTAGATCACAACCTGTCCATAAAAACTTCCTGAAAATTTGCTCAATCGAATGACAAGCTTTTTTAGGAATAATAAAGATGCTGCTCCAATATTGCTGGATGCTAAAAAGGACAAAATTAATTAGTTGTAGCCGCCCAGCATAAGAAAGACCACGAGAACTCCAAGACTTAACACGGGTCGTTATCCTTTCAATAAGAGGACAACAATCAGCACTAGTCAGCTTAGTACTGATAAGGGGAACTCCGAGATACTTGACAGGCAAAGAACCTTCACAAAACCCTAGAATTCTTTTAATCTCTATCTTGATCTCATTACTCACACCAGCAAAGAAGATAAGACTCTTGTTCACATTTGCTTTGAGACTTGAAATGCTTTCAAAGCAATCAAGAATATCCTTAATGCTATTAATAGAATCAATACTACCATTAGCAAAAATGAGAAGGTCATCAGCAAAACAAAGATGCGTAAGCTTCATTTTTTGGCAGCGAGCATGGAACTTAAAGTCAGGCCTAGAAGCATATTTGGCAAGTAATCTGGACAAAATATCCATAACAATAACAAAGAGATAAGGGGAAATAGGATCCCCCTGTCTAAGCCCTTGTTTCCCTTCAAAATAACCTTCAAGACCCCCATTAATAGCCACGGAGAACTTAGGAGAAGTTATACAGGCTTTGATCCAAAGAATAAGATGCGGAGGAGTGTTGAGATGCTGTAAAACTTGCAAAATAAAATCAGTGCTAACAATATCATAGGCTTTCATTAAATCCACTTTAATAGCACACCTAGGATTACCAGAATTTCAGTGGTAGTTCTTCAAAATCTCTTGAGCAAGAAGAATATTATCAGATATATTCCTTCCAGCATTGAACGCAGATTGGTTAGGACAAATAAAATCAGGAAGACAATCTTTGATTCTATTAGCTATGATCTTGGAGATGCATTTGTATATGGTATTGCAGCAAGAAATAGGTCGAAAGTCACTCATAATAGAAGGATTAGGAATCTTGGGAATAAGAGCAATAGTGGTGGCATTAACTTCTCCAAGCAACTTCCTAGAACTGAAAAAAGAATTCACAGCAGCCAACACATCATCCTTAATAATAGACCAAGAAGATTTAAAAAACTGAGATGTGTACCCATCAGGACCAGGTGCTTTATTCCCATTGAGAGAGAAAAGGGTATCTTTAATTTCTTCATTAGTGACAGGACGATTAAGAGAAATGAGATGAGTCTCATTCCACTTCAAGTCAGGAAGCTCATTCAAAATAGTAGAACTGCTGGACAGAGAATGATGAGATGTGCCAAAGAGGTTGGAGAAATACTGAATAGCTTCATTCTTAATCTCATTGTGGCTATTAAGAAGGTTACCTGAACTGTCATACAATTTGGAGAGAGCATTGAGAGAGTTTCTGACTTTAACAGATCTGTGAAAATAAGAGGTGTTTTGATCTCCAAGCTTAAGCCATTGGATACGGGATTTCTGTTTGAGGAAGCTTTCTTCAGCCCTGGCAAGAGAGGCATACTTGTGAAAACAACTCTTCTCCACTTGAATAGAATCCGGAATATGAGGATTGTTAAGAAGGTTCTACTGAGCATTACAGAGATCCTTACTGGCCTGTTGCACTCTATCATGGAGAGCCCCATATTGACAAGAATTGAATTTCCTCAACTCTTTTTTAAGAGCTTTGAGCTTGGAAACCAGGATGAACATTGGAGTGCCATTAACCTGCATATTCCAGCTGCTCTGAACCGTAGACAAAAACTCCGGGTGATTTATCCAAAAGTTGAAGAACTTGAAAGGCTTTTTTATTTTATTTCTGTGATCAGACAATTCAACAAGCATAGAACAGTGGTCAGAAACACCAGGGGGATTAAAAATGGCCATCCTGCTAGGAAAACAGTCAAACCAAGCTTCATTAACCAGAACACGATCTAGTTTACGGGCAATAAAATCATTACCCTCCCTCCTGTTAGACCAGGTAAACAGGGGCCCAAGAAAGGGTAAATCAACAAGATCAGCTTCAAGGAGACAATTATGAAAATCAGATATAGCTTGATTGGTGCCAGACCTCCCACCAAAAATTTCACCACTAAATCTAACCGAATTAAAATCTCCAAGCAGCATCCAAGGAGAAGAACAAAACATGTTGGCTAAGGAGCAAACTTTATCCCAAAGAGAAAGTCTATCACTGTGCGAGTTGGCAGCATAGACAAAGGAGCAAAAAAATTGAGTAGCATCCTGAAGAACAGTAGCTTGGCAGTGGATAGCTTGATTTGAAGAGCTAATCACTCGAACACTGAGGATGCTGGGATCCTAGCAAACCCAAACACGCCCCATGGTGGACGCATGATAATTATGAATAAAATTCCAGGAAGGAGCAACCGCTTTGGAAATTTTCTCAAAATTTGATAACCTAACTCTAGTTTCAACTATACCCATGAAATTAATCTTGTTACACCTAATAAAAGACCTCAACTCTTTATGTTTTAGAGGATCATTAAGACCTCTAATGTTCCAACAAGCTGTAGTGATCATTTAACAGAGGGATTATGAACAACACCTTTACCTTTATTGGTAGTAGTTACAGACCTGGATATCTGGGAACTAGGAACAGCTTTAGAGTTGGATTTCTTCTTCTTGTTTCCACCTTGTTTCTTCACCAATTCATCGATCTTGAGGTTGCAATTCTTGAAGTTGTATTCCGGGGAACTGTCAGACTCAGGCAAAACATCTGGAGATGTAACCTCAACTTGCACAGGCTCCTTGAATGCAGAATCCTCCCCATTATCACTTAAAACGTGAAAATGATTCTGGTTAGTATTCACACTATGAGATTTATTCTCAATATGCTCGTCAATAACAGCAGCACCCGAATGCCTATCCTTACTAACTAATTCAAAGTCAATCGTGTCCACAATCGAATCAACATTAGTAACCTCAAGATTGGAAGGAGGGTCAGGAATCGTCTTCTTGGGGACCCAAATTTTCTTGGGTTGCAACGGACAATGGAGAGTGGTATGTCCAAAACTCTTGCATGATTGACAGACCTGTGGCTTCCAAGGATACTCCACAAATATCTCGCAAGAACTACCATCGACCAATTATAGATCAAAAGAAGTAGGGAATTCAGAGTTCACATCTACTTCAACACAAATCCTAGCATAAGATAAACGAGTTCCTGCTTCAGTAGGGCCATCAAAATAGAGAGGATTTCCAACAGCACTGGCAACATAGCTAAGACCATCATTAAACCAGTATTCAATAGGAACCTTGAAAAACTTTACCCATAGAGGGATTTTGCTAAGTAGAGGTTTCGAGAGATCTAGGTTTCCACTTCCTAAGAATAAGAGGTTTCCCTCCAATATGCCACGGACCATTCTCCAACACCCATTCCAACACATTCAGATTAGAAAATCGGAACATATACATACCATCATCAGTAGAAATTATCTCAGGCATTTCCTTTTTCCCCCACAGTCGGTCAACAGCAGCACGCAGAAAAGAGAAATGGGGTTTCTTGTCTATAAACTGACCAACTAGGCAGTTTTTCCAAATTTTCGTACCTTTATTGGCTATATCAGGAGGGGGCCGTACAACAATTTTTCCATTCTCTCTAAATGGCTCATAAAATTTCAGATCTGCAGCATGATTCTTCACAGAGACAAAGAGTGCTTTCCAGTCCTTAACCACAGTGGGCTGGTCAATCGACGGATCACCATCGGAAACATTCTTCACTGCCGAAAACGTGACAGCGCTCGAGGAATGACCCAAGTCCTTAGGGAGAGACCCCGACACAGCACCACCATGCCCGACAATAAACGGTGAAGGATCCTTCAGATCGCCAAAAGAAGAATCCGCCTGTGACGACGAGGAACCTCCCAAACGAGAACCAGAAGACTTCAGCTCAGATCTGGTACCAGGAGGAACGAGGACATTACCTGAGCCAACAAATTGTTGTTGGAGAGCATATCTACCAAGATCTTCAGACGTAAGACCAGAAGGGTAAGTTATACCCGAAGTTCTAGATCTACCCGAAAGCCCATCTACCTCCGAAGAAGGTAGATCCGTAGAAAAGGAAGAGGGAAAGGAGTGGGAAACTCCATGAAAAGCCGAATCTGTGGGACCCAAAGAGGATGGAGCTTGAGTAGTGGAGGGGAACCCAAGATCTACACAACCCGTATCGCTAACTGTAAGAGAACGAACCACAGAACTTCTATCATCAGTAACAATAAATACGGAAGGAACAGAAGCATTAACAACAGATGGAGATGCCATAAGAATTAGGAGAAGAACAAATGAAAGGCAGGACTCAGATCAAGAACGGATGAAAAGTGAAAGACAAATCTGGACCTAGAGCTTCTCTCACAAGAAACTCTCATCATTTTTAGTAGGCTTTACTTTGCGTATGCTTCCACGAGTGTTTTGCGAGTCTAATTGAGTTTAGGGGGCGTCATGGAGTCCATGTAGCCATATAGGGCTTTTAAGAGCCTATAAAACTCCAACGAGTGTCTGGGATGCTGCCATGAGCCGCACTCTAAGATGCCTTGTGAGATATTTCGGAACGTATTGAGCTCCTATGGGTGTGCCTGTGAAAAGTTGTTAAGCTCCCATGAGTCTATAGCAGCTCTGATTTAGTCTAGAGAGCGTTACGGGCTCTACAAAGCCTTATTGAATCTTTAGAGCGCAAAGAGTACCGCTAGATGTTTGGGATGCGTTGTGAGCTTCTTACGAGTCTATGGTGACTCCAATTATGTCTAGAGAACGTTATGGACTTTAGAAAGCGTCGAAGGACTTCGGAAATATATATGGCTCCAACGGGTGTCTATGAAGCATTGTTAGGTGTCTTAGAAGCTTTGCGGGGCCCCCACGAGAGTTTTGTGACCCTAAGGGAGTCATAAGAGCGTCGAGCACCGCAGAAAGCCTCTTAGGAGTTTCTGGAGCGTATGGAGCCCCTACGGGTGTCTCGGAAGCGTGGTGTGGCTCCCACGAGTCTATGGCAAACCTAATTGAATTAAAGAATTTGGTGGACTATAGAAAGGATCGTAGCATTTTTCGGACTATATAGAGCTCCTATCGGTGTCGTGGAGGATTTGTGGGGCTCCCACGAGTCTATGGGAACTCTGATTGAGTCAGAAGAGCGTCGGCGATTTTAGAAAGCATTGTAGGATTTTTGGACAGCATAGAGCCCCTATGGTATTCTAGGAACCGTTGCCGGGTGTCTTCGAAGCTTTGTGAGGTTCGCAAGAGAGTATGGTGACTCTCATAGAGTCTAGAAAGTGTCGAGGACCCTTAAAAGGCTCCTAGGATTCTTTTGGAGTGTATAGAGATCCTATGGGTGTGTAGGAAGCGCTGTGCGGCTCCCACAACCATTGGATGACCCTCATTGGCTCTAGAGGCTCCCACGAGTCTATGGCGTGTCTAATTGAGTCCAGATAGCATCGTGGAAGTCTAGATAGCCGCGTAGGATTCTTTTAGCGTGTATATAACCCCAACTGGTGTCTAGGAAAAGTTGTTAAACTCCCAGGAGACCATGGCAACTCTTATTTTGTCCAAAGCGTGTCAGGGACTACAGAATGCCCGTAGGATATTTTGGAGCGAATAATGATCCTACGGGTGTCTAGGAGGCGTTGTGGGGTGCCCACGAGTTAATGACGACTCTACCTTGGTCTAGGGAGCATTGTGGAGTCCAAAAAGCCTCCTAGGATTTTTTGGAGTGCATGGAGTTCGTAACGGTGAATAAGAGGCTGCTGTGACGCTTCCACGAGTGTTTTGCGAGTCTAATTGAGTTTAGAGGGCGTCATGGAGTCCATGTAGCCATATAGGGCTTTTAAGAGCGTATAAAACTCCAACGGGTGTCTAGGATGCTGCCATGAGTCTATGTCGACTCCTTTTTAGTCTACAGAGCATAGCGCTCTCTAGGATGCCTTGTGAGATATTTCGGGACGTATTGAGCTCCTATGGGTGTGCCTATGAAGAGTTGTTAAGCTCCCTATAAGTCTATAGCACCTCTGAGTTAGTCTAGAGAGCGTCATGGGCTCTACAAAGCCTTATTGAATCTTTGGAGCGCAAAGAGCTCCTCTAGATGTCTGGGATGCATTGTGAGCCTCTTACGAGTCTATGGTGACTCCAATTATGTCCAGAGAACGTCGTGGACTTTAGAAAGCATCGAAGGACTTCGGAAATTGTATATGGCTCCATCAGGTGTCTATGAAGCGATGTTAGGCATCTTAGAAGCTATGCGAGGGCCCCACGAGAGTTTTGCAACCCTAAGGGAGTCATAAGAGCGTCGAGCACCGCAGATAGCCTCTTAGGAGTTTTTGGAGCGTATGGAGCCCCTACGAGTGTCTAAGAAGCGTGGTGTGGCTCCCACGAATCTATGGCGAACCTAATTGAATCAAAGAATTTGGTGGACTATAGAAAGGATCGTAGCATTTTTCGGACTATATAGAGCTCCTATCGGTGTCGCGGAGGATTTGTGGGGCTCCCACGAGTCTATGGGAACTCTGATTGAGTCAGAAGAGCGTCGGCGATTTTAGAAAGCATTGTAGGATTTTTGGACAGCATAGAGCCCCTACGGTATTCTAGGAGCCGTTGCCGGGTGTCTTCGAAGCTTTGTGAGGTACGCACGAGAGTATGGTGACTCTAATAGAGTCTAGAAAGTGTCGAGGACCCTTAAAAGGCTCCTAGGATTCTTTTGGACTGTATAAACATCCTATGGGTGTGTAGGAAGCGCTTTGCGGCTCCCACAACCATTGGATGACCCTCATTGGCTCTAGAGGCTCCCACGAGTCTATGGCGTGTCTAATTGAGTCCAGATAGCATCGTGGAAGTCTAGATAGCCGCGTAGGATTCTTTTAGCGTGTATATAACCCCAACTGGTGTCTAGGAAAAGTTGTTATACTCCCAGGAGACCATGGCAACTCTTATTTTGTCCAAAGCGTGTCAGGGACTACAGAATGCCTCGTAGGATATTTTGGAGCGAATAATGATCCTACGGGTGTCTAGTAGGCGTTGTGGGGTGCCCATGAGTTAATGACGACTCTACCTTGGTCTAGGGAGCATTGTGGAGTCCAAAAAGCCTCCTTGGATTTTTTGGAGTGTGTGGAGTTCGTAACGGTGAATAAGAGGTGCTGTGACGCTTCCACGAGTGTTTTGCGAGTCTAATTGAGTTTAGAGGGCGTCATGGAGTCCATGTAGCCATATAGGGCTTTTAAGAGCGTATAAAACTCCAACGGGTGTCTGGGATGCTGCCATGAGTCTATGTCAACTCCTTTTTAGTCTACAGAGCATACCGCACTCTAAGATGCCTTGTGAGATATTTCGGAACGTATTGAGCTCCTATGGGTGTGCCTGTGAAAAGTTGTTAAGCTCCCATGAGTCTATAGCAGCTCTGATTTAGTCTAGAGAGCGTTACGGGCTCTACAAAGCCTTATTGAATCTTTAGAGCGCAAAGAGTACCGCTAGATGTTTGGGATGCGTTGTGAGCTTCTTACGAGTCTATGGTGACTCCAATTATGTCTAGAGAACGTTATGGACTTTAGAAAGCGTCAAAGGACTTCGAAAATGTATATGGCTCCAACGGGTGTCTATGAAGCGTTGTTAGGCATCCTAGAAGCTTTGCGGGGGCCCCACGAGAGTTTTGCGACCCTAAGGGAGTCATAAGAGCGTCGAGCACCGCAGAAAGCCTCATAGGAGTTTCTGGAGCGTATGGAGCCCCTACGGGTGTCTCGGAAGCGTGGTGTGGCTCCCACGAGTCTATGGCAAACCTAATTGAATCAAAGAATTTGGTGGACTGCAAAACGATCGTACCATTTTTCGGACTATATAGTGCTCCTATCGGTGTCGCGGAGGATTTGTGGGGCTCCC
Source organism: Liquidambar formosana (assembly GCA_039720395.1). Classification (NCBI taxonomy): domain Eukaryota; kingdom Viridiplantae; phylum Streptophyta; class Magnoliopsida; order Saxifragales; family Altingiaceae; genus Liquidambar; species Liquidambar formosana. The sequence goes on from CM077821.1 coordinate 26,173,716, forward strand.
ACGAGTCTATGGGAACTCTGATTGAGTCAGAAGAGCATCGGCGATTTTAGAAAGCATTGTAGGATTTTTGGACAGCATAGAGCCCCTACGGTACTCTAGGAACCGTTGCCGGGTGTCTTCGAAGCTTTGTGAGGTTCGCACGAGAGTATGGTGACTCTAATAGAGTCTAGAAAGTGTCGAGGACCCTTAAAAGGCTCCTAGGATTCTTTTGGAGTGTATAGAGATCCTATGGGTGTGTAGGAAGCGCTGTGCGGCTCCCACAACCATTGGATGACCCTCATTGGCTCTAGAGGCTCCCACGAGTCTATGGCGTGTCTAATTGAGTCCAGATAGCATCGTGGAAGTCTAGATAGCCGCGTAGGATTCTTTTAGCGTGTATATAACCCCAACTGGTGTCTAGGAAAAGTTGTTAAACTCCCAGGAGACCATGGCAACTCTTATTTTGTCCAAAGCGTGTCAAGGACTACAGAATGCGCCGTAGGATATTTTGGAGCGAATAATGATCCTACGGGTGTCTAGGAGGCGTTGTGGGGTTCCCACGAGTTAATGACGACTCTACCTTGGTCTAGGGAGCATTGTGGAGTCCAAAAAGCCTCCTAGGATTTTTTGGAGTGCATGGAGTTCGTAACGGTGAATAAGAGGCGCTGTGACCGCTTCCACGAGTGTTTTGCGAGTCTAATTGAGTTTAGAGGGCGTCATGGAGTCCATGGCTTTTAAGAGCGTATAAAACTCCAACGGGTGTCTAGGATGCTGCCATGAGTCTATGTCGACTCCTTTTTAGTCTACAGAGCATAGCGCTCTCTGGGATGCCTTGTGAGATATTTCGGGGCGTATTGAGCTCCTATGGGTGTGCCTATGAAGAGTTGTTAAGCTCCTATAAGTCTATAGCACCTCTGAGTTAGTCTAGAGGGCGTCATGGGCTCTACAAAGCCTTATTGAATCTTTGGAGCGCAAAGAGCTCCTCTAGATGTCTGGGATGCATTGTGAGCCTCTTACGAGTCTATGGTGACTCCAATTATGTCCAGAGAACGTCGTGGACTTTAGAAAGCATCGAAGGACTTCGGAATTGTATATGGCTCCATCAGGTGTCTATGAAGCGATGTTAGGCATCTTAGAAGCTATGCGAGGGCCCCACGAGAGTTTTGCAACCCTAAGGGAGTCATAAGAGCGTCGAGCACCGCAGATAGCCTCTTAGGAGTTTTTGGAGCGTATGGAGCCCCTACGAGTGTCTAAGAAGCGTGGTGTGGCTCCCACGAATCTATGGCGAACCTAATTGAATCAAAGAATTTGGTGGACTATAGAAAGGATCGTAGCATTTTTCGGACTATATAGAGCTCCTATCGGTGTCGCGGAGGATTTGTGGGGCTCCCACGAGTCTATGGGAACTCTGATTGAGTCAGAAGAGCGTCGGCGATTTTAGAAAGCATTGTAGGATTTTTGGACAGCATAGAGCCCCTACGGTATTCTAGGAGCCGTTGCCGGGTGTCTTCGAAGCTTTGTGAGGTACGCACGAGAGTATGGTGACTCTAATAGAGTCTAGAAAGTGTCGAGGACCCTTAAAAGGCTCCTAGGATTCTTTTGGACTGTATAAACATCCTATGGGTGTGTAGGAAGCGCTTTGCGGCTCCCACAACCATTGGATGACCCTCATTGGCTCTAGAGGCTCCCACGAGTCTATGGCGTGTCTAATTGAGTCCAGATAGCATCGTGGAAGTCTAGATAGCCGCGTAGGATTCTTTTAGCGTGTATATAACCCCAACTGGTGTCTAGGAAAAGTTGTTATACTCCCAGGAGACCATGGCAACTCTTATTTTGTCCAAAGCGTGTCAGGGACTACAGAATGCCTCGTAGGATATTTTGGAGCGAATAATGATCCTACGGGTGTCTAGTAGGCGTTGTGGGGTGCCCATGAGTTAATGACGACTCTACCTTGGTCTAGGGAGCATTGTGGAGTCCAAAAAGCCTCCTTGGATTTTTTGGAGTGTGTGGAGTTCGTAACGGTGAATAAGAGGTGCTGTGACGCTTCCACGAGTGTTTTGCGAGTCTAATTGAGTTTAGAGGGCGTCATGGAGTCCATGTAGCCATATAGGGCTTTTAAGAGCGTATAAAACTCCAACGGGTGTCTGGGATGCTGCCATGAGTCTATGTCAACTCCTTTTTAGTCTACAGAGCATACCGCACTCTAAGATGCCTTGTGAGATATTTCGGAACGTATTGAGCTCCTATGGGTGTGCCTGTGAAAAGTTGTTAAGCTCCCATGAGTCTATAGCAGCTCTGATTTAGTCTAGAGAGCGTTACGGGCTCTACAAAGCCTTATTGAATCTTTAGAGCGCAAAGAGTACCGCTAGATGTTTGGGATGCGTTGTGAGCTTCTTACGAGTCTATGGTGACTCCAATTATGTCTAGAGAACGTTATGGACTTTAGAAAGCGTCAAAGGACTTCGAAAATGTATATGGCTCCAACGGGTGTCTATGAAGCGTTGTTAGGCATCCTAGAAGCTTTGCGGGGGCCCCACGAGAGTTTTGCGACCCTAAGGGAGTCATAAGAGCGTCGAGCACCGCAGAAAGCCTCATAGGAGTTTCTGGAGCGTATGGAGCCCCTACGGGTGTCTCGGAAGCGTGGTGTGGCTCCCACGAGTCTATGGCAAACCTAATTGAATCAAAGAATTTGGTGGACTGCAAAACGATCGTACCATTTTTCGGACTATATAGTGCTCCTATCGGTGTCGCGGAGGATTTGTGGGGCTCCCACGAGTCTATGGGAACTCTGATTGAGTCAGAAGAGCATCGGCGATTTTAGAAAGCATTGTAGGATTTTTGGACAGCATAGAGCCCCTACGGTACTCTAGGAACCGTTGCCGGGTGTCTTCGAAGCTTTGTGAGGTTCGCACGAGAGTATGGTGACTCTAATAGAGTCTAGAAAGTGTCGAGGACCCTTAAAAGGCTCCTAGGATTCTTTTGGAGTGTATAGAGATCCTATGGGTGTGTAGGAAGCGCTGTGCGGCTCCCACAACCATTGGATGACCCTCATTGGCTCTAGAGGCTCCCACGAGTCTATGGCGTGTCTAATTGAGTCCAGATAGCATCGTGGAAGTCTAGATAGCCGCGTAGGATTCTTTTAGCGTGTATATAACCCCAACTGGTGTCTAGGAAAAGTTGTTAAACTCCCAGGAGACCATGGCAACTCTTATTTTGTCCAAAGCGTGTCAAGGACTACAGAATGCGCCGTAGGATATTTTGGAGCGAATAATGATCCTACGGGTGTCTAGGAGGCGTTGTGGGGTTCCCACGAGTTAATGACGACTCTACCTTGGTCTAGGGAGCATTGTGGAGTCCAAAAAGCCTCCTAGGATTTTTTGGAGTGCATGGAGTTCGTAACGGTGAATAAGAGGCGCTGTGACCGCTTCCACGAGTGTTTTGCGAGTCTAATTGAGTTTAGAGGGCGTCATGGAGTCCATGGCTTTTAAGAGCGTATAAAACTCCAACGGGTGTCTAGGATGCTGCCATGAGTCTATGTCGACTCCTTTTTAGTCTACAGAGCATAGCGCTCTCTGGGATGCCTTGTGAGATATTTCGGGGCGTATTGAGCTCCTATGGGTGTGCCTATGAAGAGTTGTTAAGCTCCTATAAGTCTATAGCACCTCTGAGTTAGTCTAGAGGGCGTCATGGGCTCTACAAAGCCTTATTGAATCTTTGGAGCGCAAAGAGCTCCTCTAGATGTCTGGGATGCATTGTGAGCCTCTTACGAGTCTATGGTGACTCCAATTATGTCCAGAGAACGTCGTGGACTTTAGAAAGCATCGAAGGACTTCGGAATTGTATATGGCTCCATCAGGTGTCTATGAAGCGATGTTAGGCATCTTAGAAGCTATGCGAGGGCCCCACGAGAGTTTTGCAACCCTAAGGGAGTCATAAGAGCGTCGAGCACCGCAGATAGCCTCTTAGGAGTTTTTGGAGCGTATGGAGCCCCTACGAGTGTCTAAGAAGCGTGGTGTGGCTCCCACGAATCTATGGCGAACCTAATTGAATCAAAGAATTTGGTGGACTATAGAAAGGATCGTAGCATTTTTCGGACTATATAGAGCTCCTATCGGTGTCGCGGAGGATTTGTGGGGCTCCCACGAGTCTATGGGAACTCTGATTGAGTCAGAAGAGCGTCGGCGATTTTAGAAAGCATTGTAGGATTTTTGGACAGCATAGAGCCCCTACGGTATTCTAGGAGCCGTTGCCGGGTGTCTTCGAAGCTTTGTGAGGTACGCACGAGAGTATGGTGACTCTAATAGAGTCTAGAAAGTGTCGAGGACCCTTAAAAGGCTCCTAGGATTCTTTTGGACTGTATAAACATCCTATGGGTGTGTAGGAAGCGCTTTGCGGCTCCCACAACCATTGGATGACCCTCATTGGCTCTAGAGGCTCCCACGAGTCTATGGCGTGTCTAATTGAGTCCAGATAGCATCGTGGAAGTCTAGATAGCCGCGTAGGATTCTTTTAGCGTGTATATAACCCCAACTGGTGTCTAGGAAAAGTTGTTATACTCCCAGGAGACCATGGCAACTCTTATTTTGTCCAAAGCGTGTCAGGGACTACAGAATGCCTCGTAGGATATTTTGGAGCGAATAATGATCCTACGGGTGTCTAGTAGGCGTTGTGGGGTGCCCATGAGTTAATGACGACTCTACCTTGGTCTAGGGAGCATTGTGGAGTCCAAAAAGCCTCCTTGGATTTTTTGGAGTGTGTGGAGTTCGTAACGGTGAATAAGAGGTGCTGTGACGCTTCCACGAGTGTTTTGCGAGTCTAATTGAGTTTAGAGGGCGTCATGGAGTCCATGTAGCCATATAGGGCTTTTAAGAGCGTATAAAACTCCAACGGGTGTCTGGGATGCTGCCATGAGTCTATGTCAACTCCTTTTTAGTCTACAGAGCATACCGCACTCTAAGATGCCTTGTGAGATATTTCGGAACGTATTGAGCTCCTATGGGTGTGCCTGTGAAAAGTTGTTAAGCTCCCATGAGTCTATAGCAGCTCTGATTTAGTCTAGAGAGCGTTACGGGCTCTACAAAGCCTTATTGAATCTTTAGAGCGCAAAGAGTACCGCTAGATGTTTGGGATGCGTTGTGAGCTTCTTACGAGTCTATGGTGACTCCAATTATGTCTAGAGAACGTTATGGACTTTAGAAAGCGTCAAAGGACTTCGAAAATGTATATGGCTCCAACGGGTGTCTATGAAGCGTTGTTAGGCATCCTAGAAGCTTTGCGGGGGCCCCACGAGAGTTTTGCGACCCTAAGGGAGTCATAAGAGCGTCGAGCACCGCAGAAAGCCTCATAGGAGTTTCTGGAGCGTATGGAGCCCCTACGGGTGTCTCGGAAGCGTGGTGTGGCTCCCACGAGTCTATGGCAAACCTAATTGAATCAAAGAATTTGGTGGACTGCAAAACGATCGTACCATTTTTCGGACTATATAGTGCTCCTATCGGTGTCGCGGAGGATTTGTGGGGCTCCCACGAGTCTATGGGAACTCTGATTGAGTCAGAAGAGCATCGGCGATTTTAGAAAGCATTGTAGGATTTTTGGACAGCATAGAGCCCCTACGGTACTCTAGGAACCGTTGCCGGGTGTCTTCGAAGCTTTGTGAGGTTCGCACGAGAGTATGGTGACTCTAATAGAGTCTAGAAAGTGTCGAGGACCCTTAAAAGGCTCCTAGGATTCTTTTGGAGTGTATAGAGATCCTATGGGTGTGTAGGAAGCGCTGTGCGGCTCCCACAACCATTGGATGACCCTCATTGGCTCTAGAGGCTCCCACGAGTCTATGGCGTGTCTAATTGAGTCCAGATAGCATCGTGGAAGTCTAGATAGCCGCGTAGGATTCTTTTAGCGTGTATATAACCCCAACTGGTGTCTAGGAAAAGTTGTTAAACTCCCAGGAGACCATGGCAACTCTTATTTTGTCCAAAGCGTGTCAAGGACTACAGAATGCGCCGTAGGATATTTTGGAGCGAATAATGATCCTACGGGTGTCTAGGAGGCGTTGTGGGGTTCCCACGAGTTAATGACGACTCTACCTTGGTCTAGGGAGCATTGTGGAGTCCAAAAAGCCTCCTAGGATTTTTTGGAGTGCATGGAGTTCGTAACGGTGAATAAGAGGCGCTGTGACCGCTTCCACGAGTGTTTTGCGAGTCTAATTGAGTTTAGAGGGCGTCATGGAGTCCATGTAGCCATATAGGGCTTTTAAGAGCGTATAAAACTCCAACGGGTGTCTGGGATGCTGCCATGAGTCTATGTCAACTCCTTTTTAGTCTACAGAGCATACCGCACTCTAAGATGCCTTGTGAGATATTTCGGAACGTATTGAGCTCCTATGGGTGTGCCTGTGAAAAGTTGTTAAGCTCCCATGAGTCTATAGCAGCTCTGATTTAGTCTAGAGAGCGTTACGGGCTCTACAAAGCCTTATTGAATCTTTAGAGCGCAAAGAGTACCGCTAGATGTTTGGGATGCGTTGTGAGCTTCTTACGAGTCTATGGTGACTCCAATTATGTCTAGAGAACGTTATGGACTTTAGAAAGCGTCAAAGGACTTCGAAATGTATATGGCTCCAACGGGTGTCTATGAAGCGTTGTTAGGCATCCTAGAAGCTTTGCGGGGGCCCCACGAGAGTTTTGCGACCCTAAGGGAGTCATAAGAGCGTCGAGCACCGCAGAATAGCCTCATAGGAGTTTCTGGAGCGTATGGAGCCCCTACGGGTGTCTAGGAAGCGTGGTGTGGCTCCCACGAGTCTATGGCGAACCTAATTGAATCAAAGAATTTGGTGGACTATAGAAACGATCGTAGCATTTTTCGGACTATATAGAGCTCCTATCGGTGTCGCGGAGGATTTGTGGGGCTCCCACGAGTCTATGGGAACTCTGATTGAGTCAGAAGAGCGTCGGCGATTTTAGAAAGCATTGTAGGATTTTTGGACAGCATAGAGCCCCTACGGTATTCTAGGAACCGTTGCCGGGTGTCTTCGAAGCTTTGTGAGGTTCGCACGAGAGTATGGTGACTCTAATAGAGTCTAGAAAGTGTCGAGGACCCTTAAAAGGCTCCTAGGATTCTTTTGGACTGTATAGAGCATCCTATGGGTGTGTAGGAAGCGCTGTGCGGCTCCCACAACCATTGGATGACCCTCATTGGCTCTAGAGGCTCCCACGAGTCTATGGCGTGTCTAATTGAGTCCAGATAGCATCGTGGAAGTCTAGATAGCCGCGTAGGATTCTTTTAGCGTGTATATAACCCCAACTGGTGTCTAGGAAAAGTTGTTAAACTCCCAGGAGACCATGGCAACTCTTATTTTGTCCAAAGCGTGTCAAGGACTACAGAATGCGCCGTAGGATATTTTGGAGCGAATAATGATCCTACGGGTGTCTAGGAGGCGTTGTGGGGTTCCCACGAGTTAATGACGACTCTACCTTGGTCTAGGGAGCATTGTGGAGTCCAAAAAGCCTCCTAGGATTTTTTGGAGTGCATGGAGTTCGTAACGGTGAATAAGAGGCGCTGTGACGCTTCCACGAGTGTTTTGCGAGTCTAATTGAGTTTAGAGGGCGTCATGGAGTCCATGGCTTTTAAGAGCGTATAAAACTCCAACGGGTGTCTAGGATGCTGCCATGAGTCTATGTCGACTCCTTTTTAGTCTACAGAGCATAGCGCTC